>CANIUD010000631.1:457500-512500 GCA_947470075.1 Closterium sp. Yama58-4 | reverse complement strand
ACACACACATATCAGAGATGTTGGGTAGTTGCAGCAGGAAGGTGGGGAAGGGCGCGGTGAGGTTGTTGTTCTGCAGGGAGATGATCTCCAGTGATGAGAGCGCTGCCCATGAGTCCGGTGGCGGGGTGCGCACCCCCGCGTTGGCCAGGTCGCTGGGAGGCGGGCGGGGGAAGGGGAGGAGAGGAGAGAGGGAGGAGGGAGTGGGAAAGGCCTTCAGCGATGAGAGCGCCGCCCATGAGTCTGGTGGTGGGGTGCGCACTCCCGCATTAGCCAGATCACTGGGAGGTGAGAGGTGAGAGAGGAGAGGAGGGGAGGGGGGTAAGAAGGGCGCGGTGAGGTCGTTACTGTGCAGGGAGACGATCTCCAGCGATGAAAGCGCTGCCCATGAGTCTGGCGGCGGGGTGACCACTCCTGTACTGGCCAGGTCGCTGTGAGGTGGGGGGAATGGGAGGGTAGTTGAGGAGAGTAGAGGTAGGATGGGTTCAGGGGGGAAAAAGGGGTGCTGGTGAGCAGATGGAGGAGAGGGTGGGAGAGTTGTGGTGGGGTTCTATTGAGCAGGAATTAGGAGTAGTACAAGACAAGAAGCTTATAGAACAGGAGCAGAAAGACGGGAGGGGTGAGGCTTACAGAACGGTCAGTGCTGGGGCAGGCATGCAAAGAGCGAGAACAACAGGACCAGAAGGTGAGAGATTCTGAAGGTGGGAGGCGGTGCAAGGAGCGAGGGGCGGCACTGACAGCAGGTGCAGGTTGGAGAGAGCGCTCCAGCTGTCAGGCAGGGGTGATGGGGAGATGGGTGTGATGGGTGTGATGGGGGGACACTCACAGCAGGTGCAGGTTGGAGAGAGCGCTCCAGCTGTCAGGCAGGGGGCCGCTGAAGGTGTTGCTGCCCACCTCGCTGATGCGGTGATGGGGAAATCGGTGATGGGGGATGGAGGGTGGGGGATGAGAGATGGGTGATGAGGGTGGGGATGGGGGATGGGGGATGGAGGGTGGGGGATGCTGGGCGGGGTGGGGTGATGGGTTAATGGGTGGATCATGGAGAGATGAGTGATGGGTGATAAGGGGATAGGGTGATGGGTGATGATGAGGAGATGGGGAGATGGATGATAGGGGATGGCCGATGGGATGGTGGGGATTATCGTGTGTAAGTAAGGGCACTGAAAATCATTGGATGGAAACTCCATTTCCCATGCCATCCCTTCCCCTGAGAATTGGAGAATCTTTGGTGGTGTCCAGCACTCCAGTCCCCATCCTTTGGGGTTCATGATAGCTTCTTAACATGAGGAATATGGGAGGAGAACTAGTGGTTGATTGTGCATGGAACAAAAAAAAAGAGAAGGAACAATAGACTAGCAGAACGGCTTCAAACGTTAGTGGAGTGCTTACAGGTTTTTGAGGGCAGTGAGTGCGGAGAGCCCTGCAGGAAACGAGTCAGCAAGCTGGTTGGAGGCGAGGGAGAGAATCTCCAGGGCTGTCACGGCGGACACGCCTGCGGGCAGGGCGCCGGGGATGCGGTTACCACTCAGGTCGCTGGGGAGAGAGATTGGAGGGAGACGGGGAGAGAGATGGGGAGAGAGATGGGGAGATGGGGGAGGGAACGGGGAGAGAGGCAGGGAAGGGTTGGGAGGTGAGGGTGGTTGGGAGGTGAGGGTGGTTGGGAGGTGAGGGTGGTTGGGAGGTGAGGGTGGTTGGGAGGTGAGGGTGGTTGGGAGGTGAGGGTGGTTGGGAGGTGAGGGTGGTTGGGAGGTGAGGGTGGTTGGGAGGTGAGGGTGGTTGGGAGGTGAGGGTGGTTGGGAGGTGAGGGTGGTTGGGAGGTGAGGGTGGTTGGGAGGTGAGGGTGGTTGGGAGGTGAGGGTGGTTGGGAGGTGAGGGTGGTTGGGAGGTGAGGGTGGTTGGGAGGTGAGGGTGGTTGGGAGGTGAGGGTGGTTGGGAGGTGAGGGTGGTTGGGAGGTGAGGGTGGTTGGGAGGTGAGGGTGGTTGGGAGGTGAGGGTGGTTGGGAGGTGAGGGTGGTTGGGAGGTGAGGGTGGTTGGGAGGTGAGGGTGGTTGGGAGGTGAGGGTGGTTGGGAGGTGAGGGTGGTTGGGAGGTGAGGGTGGTTGGGAGGTGAGGGTGGTTGGGAGGTGAGGGTGGTTGGGAGGTGAGGGTGGTTGGGAGGTGAGGGTGGTTGGGAGGTGAGGGTGGTTGGGAGGTGAGGGTGGTTGGGAGGTGAGGGTGGTTGGGAGGTGAGGGTGGTTGGGAGGTGAGGGGAAATGAAGGAGGAAACCTGTTCTAGTATGATCGAGTCGAGTCAACCAACCAGCCCCATCCCATCCCATCACAGGTCATGCGCACCTTCTTCAACCAACCAGCCCCATCCCATCCCATCACAGGTCATGCGCACCTTCTTCAACCAACCAGCCCCATCCCATCCCATCACAGGTCATGCGCACCTTCTTCAACCAACCAGCCCCATCCCATCCCATCACAGGTCATGCGCACCTTCTTCAACCAACCAGCCCCATCCCATCCCATCACAGGTCATGCGCACCTTCTTCAACCAACCAGCCCCATCCCATCCCATCACAGGTCATGCGCACCTTCTTCAACCAACCAGCCCCATCCCATCCCATCACAGGTCATGCGCACCTTCTTCAACCAACCAGCCCCATCCCATCCCATCACAGGTCATGCGCACCTTCTTCAACCAACCAGCCCCATCACATCACAGGTCATGCGCACCTTCTTCAACCAACCAGCCCCATCACATCACAGGTCATGCGCACCTTCTTCAACCAACCAGCCCCATCCCATCACAGGTCATGCGCACCTTCTTCAACCAACCAGCCCCATCCCATCACAGGTCATGCGCACCTTCTTCAACCAACCAGCCCCATCACATCACAGGTCATGCGCACCTTCTTCAACCAACCAGCACATCACAGGTCATGCGCACCTTCTTCAACCAACCAGCCCCATCCCATCACAGGTCATGCGCACCTTCTTCAACCAACCAGCCCCATCCCATCACAGGTCATGCGCACCTTCTTCAACCAACCAGCCCCATCACATCACAGGTCATGCGCACCTTCTTCAACCAACCAGCCCCATCACATCACAGGTCATGCGCACCTTCTTCAACCAACCAGCCCCATCACATCACAGGTCATGCGCACCTTCTTCAACCAACCAGCCCCATCACATCACAGGTCATGCGCACCTTCTTCAACCAACCAGCCCCATCACATCACAGGTCATGCGCACCTTCTTCAACCAACCAGCCCCATCACATCACAGGTCATGCGCACCTTCTTCAACCAACCAGCCCCATCACATCACAGGTCATGCGCACCTTCTTCAACCAACCAGCCCCATCACATCACAGGTCATGCGCACCTTCTTCAACCAACCACCCCCATCACATCACAGGTCATGCGCACCTTCTTCAACCAACCACCCCCATCACATCACAGGTCATGCGCACCTTCTTCAACCAACCAGCCCCATCACATCACAGGTCATGCGCACCTTCTTCAACCAACCAGCCCCATCCCATCACAGGTCATGCGCACCTTCTTCAACCAACCAGCCCCATCCCATCACAGGTCATGCGCACCTTCTTCAACCAACCAGCCCCATCACATCACAGGTCATGCGCACCTTCTTCAACCAACCAGCCCCATCACATCACAGGTCATGCGCACCTTCTTCAACCAACCAGCCCCATCACATCACAGGTCATGCGCACCTTCTTCAACCAACCACCCCCATCACATCACAGGTCATGCGCACCTTCTTCAACCAACCACCCCCATCACATCACAGGTCATGCGCACCTTCTTCAACCAACCAGCCCCATCCCATCACAGGTCATGCGCACCTTCTTCAACCAACCAGCCCCATCACATCACAGGTCATGCGCACCTTCTTCAACCAACCAGCCCCATCACATCACAGGTCATGCGCACCTTCTTCAACCAACCAGCCCCATCACATCACAGGTCATGCGCACCTTCTTCAACCAACCAGCCCCATCACATCACAGGTCATGCGCACCTTCTTCAACCAACCAGCCCCATCCCATCACAGGTCATGCGCACCTTCTTCAACCAACCAGCCCCATCCCATCACAGGTCATGCGCACCTTCTTCAACCAACCAGCCCCATCACATCACAGGTCATGCGCACCTTCTTCAACCAACCAGCCCCATCCCATCACAGGTCATGCGCACCTTCTTCAACCAACCAGCCCCATCCCATCACAGGTCATGCGCACCTTCTTCAACCAACCAGCCCCATCCCATCACAGGTCATGCGCACCTTCTTCAACCAACCAGCCCCATCCCATCACAGGTCATGCGCACCTTCTTCAACCAACCAGCCCCATCACATCACAGGTCATGCGCACCTTCTTCAACCAACCAGCCCCATCACATCACAGGTCATGCGCACCTTCTTCAACCAACCAGCCCCATCACATCACAGGTCATGCGCACCTTCTTCAACCAACCAGCCCCATCCCATCACAGGTCATGTGCACCTTCTTCAACCAACCAGCCCCATCACATCACAGGTCATGCGCACCTTCTTCAACTAACCAGCCCCATCCCATCACAGGTCATGACTCATGCGCACCTTCTTACAATCAAGATAACTTCTCTCGTTTCGCTCACTGACACGGCACCCCAACTTCCACACATGACCCACTAACTGAAACAGCCCCTACCAGCAGCAGCCCCTACCAGCAGCAGCCCCCTCCTCCCAGCGGGCAGGGCAGGGCTCACAGTTTCTGCAGGTTGAGGAGCGCAGAGACTTCGCCCACCACAGGCGCATCCAGGCCATTGCGGGACAGCTGGCTGCGGGGGAGGGATGGGCAGGCGGATGGGCAAGGGGGGGGGGGCGGGCGGATGGGCAGGGGGGTGGGCGGGCGGATGGGGGGAGCGGGGTAGGCGGGGAACAGGGGGGAGAGGGGGGTGGCAGGAAAAGAGCAGACGGAGCTAGATGGGTGGGGGGAAGAGGCAGGGGGAATGAGGGGAAGGAGCGGATAGAAGGTGAGGTGAGGAGAATGTGGTGCGTGGGGGGTGGCAGCGCGGAAGGTTCAGGAGGTAGGGATGCTGTGAGCATGTGAGGGGTGAGGAGCGAGGGAAGGGGAGGTGCGGGTGTGACCAAGGGGTTGAAACGCAATTGCTGACAGCTTCTTTGACCGTCAATCACCCTCGCAGAACCCCCCTCACTCTCATCCCACTCACTCTCATCCCACTCACTCTCATCCCCCTCACTCTCACCCCCCTCCCCCCCCCCCCCCCCCCTCACATGTCTCTCAGCGCAGTGAACTTGGAGATGGCAGCAGTGAACGGAGGGCCAGAGATGGAGTTGCCTGCTCACACCCTTCTCACTCAAATCCCACTCACTCTCATCCCCCTTACTCACTCTCATCCCCCTTACTCACTCTCATCCCCCTTACTCACTCTCATCCCCCTTACTCACTCTCATCCCCCTTACTCACTCTCATCCCCCTTACTCACTCTCATCCCCCTTACTCACTCTCATCCCCCTCACCCTCATCCCCCTCACCCTCATCCCCCTCACAGGCGCTTGGTACACCCTCACATGTCTCTCAGCGCAGTGAACTTGGAGATGGCAGCAGTGAACGGAGGGCCAGAGATGGAGTTGCCCGACAGATCAACGGCCTGCAGGTGCTCCAGCACCGTCAGGGAGTCCCAGGGGATCGACCCCTTTAAGCCACCTGGCGTCTTCTGATTGGCCCACGATGCATTGATGACAGCTAGAGTGGGATTGGCAATGTTTCTGTGGTTGGTGGCAAGGGAAAACGGGGAGAAAGGGACGAAGGGGGAGGGGCGAAAGGGAGGGAAAAGATGAAGGGAAGAAGGAAAAAGATGGAAGGGAGAAGACGGGAAGAAGAAAAGGGCAGTCTGAGGAGGGGGGAGAGGGAGAGGGGGAACGGGACGAGTTGGTAGCATAGCAGGTGAGGAAAGGAAAGATGGGGGTACCGGTGGGGGAACCATAGTGAAGAGAGGAAAGAGGCGGAGGGGGAGTGAAAGGGTGCAAACGGAGGGGCTGGAAAGGAAGGGGGCGAGAGGACGAGGGGCTGATCCGAGGTGGTCGGCACTCACATGCTGGAGACAAGCGCTCACATCCCCTCAGCCCCTCACTTGCTCACATGATAAGACCCGCCCTCATGGTGCTGCTCACATGCTGGAAACGCGGCCGTGCGAGTCGCAGGAGAGGAACTCCCAGAACTGCACGCACGGCTTGCTGTGCTCGTACGACAGCCCCTGCGACTGGTTCCCCCACCCCGCCCACCGGAACGCTGGGTGCCCGCCCAGCGCCGCTGCCAGCGACAGCAGCGCCGCCTCTGGGGGGGGGAGGGAAGGGGGGGTGGGGGGAGGGGGGAAGAGGCGGGGGCGAGGGGGGAGTTTGGGAAGTGGGGAGAGGGGGCTGGTGGATGCACGGAGACGAGGAGGAGGGGAAACATATGCGCGGAGCGGAGACGACCGCCCCTGCGACGCGTTCCCCCACCCCGCCCACCGGAACGCTGCATGGTCGCCCAGCGCTGCTGCCAGCGACAGCAGCGCCGCCTCTGGGAGGCGGCAACAGGGAGGGGGGAACGGGGGAGGTAGACGATTGGACGCGCGGAGGCGCAAGGGCGTGCAGTGGGTGCTGCGCTGCGCTGCGCTGGTGTGCCTCCTGCGTGCTACGCAGTGGGTGGTGCGCTGCGCTGCTGGGCGAAGAGCGTCTCGGGCAGGAGAGCGGCAGGGCGGGCTGTGGGAGGGCGGTTGATCTGTGGGGCAGACTACGGTTGAGCAAAAGGGTCGTGCGCGTGGCGCATGGGCCAATGGAAGGGCACTGGGGTGCGCGGTAGGGGATGGGAGGAAGGAGCATGTCGTGTCGTTGCAACAGATCTATCATATACGTCCATGCATTCACCATGCCATCATCGTCGCATGCCTCGCGTTTCTCAGCCATTGTCGGCCACAGCCGCCATTGTAATAAACCGCTACTCTTATCTCCCTTTTCTAAATATCCCCGCTACAGTCATACCCGCGACGTACTCTCAGCGAGCGCCACGTCATTGGCCGTGCCGAGCCCCGGCAGCGGCTGGATGACGTCAGCGCGCACCATCGCTGGCGGCGGGAGCGACGCGCAGAGCGCGACGAGCGACGCGACAGCAACGATTCGTTGAAGTCGCCGCTGGCAATGCCGCCGCAGGTCGTTTCGACAACTCGAAGCAACGTAACGGCAATGCGGCTGAGCGAACAGCCGCGTGAGATGATCTGGAGGCATACCTATTGAAATCCGCGCAGTGCGATGGTGGGGAACGCTGGAAATAGGAGGCTCGAGGGTGGGAGTTTGAGGGAAAGGGAGAGGTCGGTGAGGCTTGTAGGGTAGTGGTGTTGGTAGCAGCTGGGGCTAAAACGGGCTGCGACTGAGGGTGCCAGGGGAGACTCGGATAAATCACGTGATGAAATGCGGTTAGCTTTGGTGAGTTCCGGTTCGGTCGGTGCGCATTTCGACATAAAATCGCTTGGGGGTGTGTCGCAGGTGTCGCAGATTTGTGCCATTCGCTTCGATTCAAACATAAATTTTGCACGCGCGAAAACTGTATAACGGGACGACCTTCTATCGCGTAAATGTTACCCTCTTCACACCACCTCCACTTTCCCCGCCATTTCAGTTCCATCCCCGAAGCGCTGCCCGCCCACACTCGTCCCTTCACCTTTCACCCTGCCCAATTTGTCACAACCCTACAACTAACGACGTCCAATTCTGGTTTGTTTCTCCCCATGCCGCCCGCCGCCGCAATCCGCTCCCCCCTTCCTCTCACGCGCACGCCCAGCGCGGCCTCACTCCGCGGATTTCTCCCCGCGACAGACTCGCCGGAACTTAATCGCTCCCTCTACGTTTCCTATTTCGACGTCACCCGGAAACCTACTTACCATCCCGCGCCTCATTCTGCCTGCGCGGTGTGCTTTGGCGGGGGGAATCCGAGGTGCGGCGCCAAAGAGCCGCGCGCTCGAAGAAGCGCGCAGAACGGCGGAGTGAGACAGGGAACGTTCCGCGCTAGACCGGGGGATCTGCGCACCCCTCTTGCGCGCGCAGCAGCGGGAGATGAAGGCGGAGCAGCGAGGGCGCAAGTAGAAGGAACGGCGGGCGGTGCGCCCGATGCGCGCGTGGCGCGAGTGATGCGCGTTTTACGGGAGGACCTGCCGGCGCAGTACGAGCGAGACCTGGATTGGTCCATCTACGATGCCAGCGTGGCATTCGTGGATCCTGTGACGCGATTGGACGGGCTGATTCTGTACCGCGGGATGATCAGCAGCCTGAGGCTAATCACGGTAGTGGGATTCGAACCAGGGTCTCTCGTTTTCGAAGTGCACTCACTGGAAGAGGTGAGCTGTGCTTGCAATGCCCCTTTTTGACTCACCATCACTCTCCATCATCCTCTCGCCCCTCCCTTCTTCCCCACAACCCCCCCCCCCCCTGCTTCACCAGTCGACCCCCCTCCACCCCCTCCCTCCATCTCCTCATCCCTGCCCTCCTCTCCCCTCCCCCACCGCGCACACAGCATGTTAGCAGGGCCCATAGAACGGCTGCAACATTCCCCACAACTTTAGACATCCCAACGTAGCTTCCCCTCTCCCTTTCCCTCTCCTCCCCCTCTCCTCCCCCTCTCCTCCCCCCCTCTTCCCCTCCCCTTCCCCTCTCCTCCCCTCCACTTCCCTGTTCCCCTCTCCAGGTCCCTCCCGACGCGCGCACCCTCTCACCCTTCCCCCCGCGTCCAGGGCTAAGTTGCCAAATACGCTTATTGCGTATATACGCGTATCGTATATACGCTAGCGTATGTACGCTATCCGCGTAGGGGTTCGATGTGGACATACGCTTTTTCGGGCAGGGAAAAAACTTTCCGGGCAGGGTGGAAAAAAAAGTACTCCCTATTCTCACTATGACGTGCCCTAGCAGCATTATTCTGAGTCCGAACGGCGAGTGGGGCGGGAAGTGGGGTAGACATTTCAACTAGAGAGAGGAGGAGTGGGCGGGAGGAACTCTGTTGGAAGCGGGAATGAATCGTGGGAAATGACGAAGTAGCAGCTAGGTTGTCTGGTAAGTAGTGTGAAAGGTTAGTTGAGAGGTCGATTTCGACAGGTTGGAGTCTGTAAAAGGGTTGGGATGGGTTCAATGCGGTAGATGAGATGGGTTTCAATCAATTTGTAGATCTGAAATTCGACATTTGCCAAATGTACCTGAGAACTTCGAAGTCAGATCCCGGCTAGCGTAGACCACGGATTTTCAATTTGACTTCGGCGAAATGCTCACCTAGAAATTCCGCAGCTATTTCGAAATATTTTTTTGGGGCAGCCCGGAAAATTTCCTGAGAGCGTATAGCGTATTCGCGGGCGTATAGCGGATAGCGTACAAACGACAGCGTATATACGCTATACGCTAAAGGGGTTGAGCGTATTTGGCAACTTAGGTCCAGGGCTGGAGAGGCGCGAGGGGGAGGCGTCGGTGTGTTTCTGAGTCGACTCAAAATTCACCCTGCTACTAAACCCCACTTCCCTGTTCCCCTCTCCAGGTCCCTCCCGATGCGCGCACCCTCTCACCCTTCTCCCCGCGTCCAGGGCTGGAGGGGCGCGCGGGGGAGGCGGTGTGTGCAGTGCGGAGTGTCTGGAGCACGAGGGGGCAGACCCGGTGGGGGAAGGTGCTGAGCATCACAGGAGGTGCGTTGGGCATCACAGGAGGTGCGTTGGGCATCACAGGAGGTGCGTTGGGCATCACAGGAGGTGCGTTGGGCATCACAGGAGGTGCGTTGGGCATCACAGGAGGTGCGTTGGGCATCACAGGAGGTGCGTTGGGCATCACAGGAGGTGCGTTGGGCATCACTGGACGGAGGTGCGTTGGGCATCACTGGAGGTGGGTTGGGCATCACAGGAGGTGCGTTGGGCATCAACGGAGGTGCGTTGGGCATCACAGGAGGTGCGTTGGGCGTCACAGGAGGTGCGTTGGGCATCACAGGAGGTGCGTTGGGCATCACAGGAGGTGCGTTGGGCATCACAGGAGGTGCGTTGGGCATCACAGGAGGTGCGTTGGGCATCACTGGACGGAGGTGCGTTGGGCATCACTGGAGGTGGGTTGGGCATCACAGGAGGTGCGTTGGGCATCACAGGAGGTGCGTTGGGCATCACAGGAAGTGCGTTGGGCGTCACAGGAGGTGCGTTGGGCATCACAGGAGGTGCGTTGGGCATCACAGGAGGTGCGTTGGGCATCACAGGAGGTGCGTTGGGCATCACAGGAGGTGCGTTGGGCATCACAGGAGGTGCGTTGGGCATCACAGGAGGTGCGTTGGGCATCACAGGAGGTGCGTTGGGCATCACAGGAGGTGCGTTGGGCATCACTGGACGGAGGTGCGTTGGGCATCACAGGAGGTGCGTTGGGCATCACAGGAGGTGCGTTGGGCATCACAGGAGGTGCGTTGGGCATCACAGGAGGTGCGTTGGGCATCATTGGACGGAGGTGCGTTGGGCATCACAGGAGGTGCGTTGGGCATCACAGGAGGTGCGTTGGGCATCACAGGAGGTGCGTTGGGCATCACAGGAGGTGCGTTGGGCATCACAGGAGGTGCGTTGGGCATCACAGGAGGTGCGTTGGGCATCACTGGACGGAGGTGCGTTGGGCATCACAGGAGGTGCGTTGGGCATCACAGGAGGTGCGTTGGGCATCACAGGAGGTGCGTTGGGCATCACAGGAGGTGCGTTGGGCATCACAGGAGGTGCGTTGGGCATCACAGGAGGTGCGTTGGGCATCACAGGAGGTGCGTTGGGCATCACAGGAGGTGCGTTGGGCATCACAGGAGGTGCGTTGGGCATCACAGGAGGTGCGTTGGCCATCACTGGACGGAGGTGCGTTGGGCATCACAGGAGGTGCGTTGGGCATCACAGGAGGTGCGTTGGGCATCACAGGAGGTGCGTTGGGCATCACAGGAGGTGCGTTGGGCATCACAGGAGGTGCGTTGGGCATCACAGGAGGTGCGTTGGGCATCACAGGAGGTGCGTTGGGCATCACAGGAGGTGCGTTGGGCATCACAGGAGGTGCGTTGGGCATCACTGGACGGAGGTGCGTTGGGCATCACAGGAGGTGCGTTGGGCATCACAGGAGGTGCGTTGGCCATCACAGGAGGTGCGTTGGCCATCACAGGAGGTGCGTTGGGCATCACAGGAGGTGCGTTGGGCATCACAGGAGGTGCGTTGGGCATCACAGGAGGTGCGTTGGGCATCACAGGAGGTGCGTTGGGCATCACAGGAGGTGCGTTGGGCATCACAGGAGGTGCGTTGGGCATCACAGGAGGTGCGTTGGGCATCACTGGAGGTGCGTTGGGCATCACAGGAGGTGCGTTGGGCATCACAGGAGGTGCGTTGGGCATCACAGGAGGTGCGTTGGGCATCACAGGAGGTGCGTTGGGCATCACAGGAGGTGCGTTGGGCATCACTGGACGGAGGTGCGTTGGGCATCACAGGAGGTGCGTTGGGCATCACAGGAGGTGCGTTGGCCATCACAGGAGGTGCGTTGGGCATCACAGGAGGTGCGTTGGGCATCACAGGAGGTGCGTTGGGCATCACAGGAGGTGCGTTGGGCATCACAGGAGGTGCGTTGGGCATCACAGGAGGTGCGTTGGGCATCACAGGAGGTGCGTTGGGCATCACAGGAGGTGCGTTGGGCATCACAGGAGGTGCGTTGGCCATCACTGGACGGAGGTGCGTTGGGCATCACAGGAGGTGCGTTGGGCATCACAGGAGGTGCGTTGGGCATCACAGGAGGTGCGTTGGGCATCACACGAGGTGCGTTGGGCATCACAGGAGGTGCGTTGGGCATCACAGGAGGTGCGTTGGGCATCACAGGAGGTGCGTTGGGCATCATAGGAGGTGCGTTGGGCATCACAGGAGGTGCGTTGGCCATCACTGGACGGAGGTGCGTTGGGCATCACAGGAGGTGCGTTGGGCATCACAGGAGGTGCGTTGGGCATCACAGGAGGTGCGTTGGGCATCACAGGAGGTGCGTTGGGCATCACAGGAGGTGCGTTGGGCATCACAGGAGGTGCGTTGGGCATCACAGGAGGTGCGTTGGGCATCATAGGAGGTGCGTTGGGCATCACAGGAGGTGCGTTGGGCATCACTGGACGGAGGTGCGTTGGGCATCACAGGAGGTGCGTTGGGCATCACAGGAGGTGCGTTGGCCATCACAGGAGGTGCGTTGGGCATCACAGGAGGTGCGTTGGGCATCACAGGAGGTGCGTTGGGCATCACAGGAGGTGCGTTGGGCATCACAGGAGGTGCGTTGGGCATCACAGGAGGTGCGTTGGGCATCACAGGAGGTGCGTTGGGCATCACAGGAGGTGCGTTGGGCATCACAGGAGGTGCGTTGGGCATCACAGGAGGTGCGTTGGCCATCACTGGACGGAGGTGCGTTGGGCATCACAGGAGGTGCGTTGGGCATCACAGGAGGTGCGTTGGGCATCACAGGAGGTGCGTTGGGCATCACAGGAGGTGCGTTGGGCATCACAGGAGGTGCGTTGGGCATCACAGGAGGTGCGTTGGGCATCACAGGAGGTGCGTTGGGCATCAGAGGAGGTGCGTTGGGCATCACTGGACGGAGGTGCGTTGGGCATCACTGGACGGAGGTGCGTTGGGCATCACAGGAGGTGCGTTGGGCATCACAGGAGGTGCGTTGGCCATCACAGGAGGTGCGTTGGCCATCACAGGAGGTGCGTTGGGCATCACAGGAGGTGCGTTGGGCATCACAGGAGGTGCGTTGGGCATCACAGGAGGTGCGTTGGGCATCACAGGAGGTGCGTTGGGCATCACAGGAGGTGCGTTGGGCATCACAGGAGGTGCGTTGGGCATCACAGGAGGTGCGTTGGGCATCACTGGAGGTGCGTTGGGCATCACAGGAGGTGCGTTGGGCATCACAGGAGGTGCGTTGGGCATCACAGGAGGTGCGTTGGGCATCACAGGAGGTGCGTTGGGCATCACTGGACGGAGGTGCGTTGGGCATCACAGGAGGTGCGTTGGGCATCACAGGAGGTGCGTTGGCCATCACTGGACGGAGGTGCGTTGGGCATCACAGGAGGTGCGTTGGGCATCACAGGAGGTGCGTTGGGCATCACAGGAGGTGCGTTGGGCATCACAGGAGGTGCGTTGGGCATCACAGGAGGTGCGTTGGGCATCACAGGAGGTGCGTTGGGCATCACAGGAGGTGCGTTGGGCATCATAGGAGGTGCGTTGGGCATCACAGGAGGTGCGTTGGCCATCACTGGACGGAGGTGCGTTGGGCATCACAGGAGGTGCGTTGGGCATCACAGGAGGTGCGTTGGGCATCACAGGAGGTGCGTTGGGCATCACAGGAGGTGCGTTGGCCATCACAGGAGGTGCGTTGGGCATCACAGGAGGTGCGTTGGGCATCACAGGAGGTGCGTTGGGCATCACAGGAGGTGCGTTGGGCATCACAGGAGGTGCGTTGGGCATCACAGGAGGTGCGTTGGGCATCACAGGAGGTGCGTTGGGCATCACAGGAGGTGCGTTGGGCATCACAGGAGGTGCGTTGGGCATCACAGGAGGTGCGTTGGGCATCACAGGAGGTGCGTTGGCCATCACAGGAGGTGCGTTGGGCATCACAGGAGGTGCGTTGGGCATCACAGGAGGTGCGTTGGGCATCACAGGAGGTGCGTTGGGCATCACAGGAGGTGCGTTGGGCATCACAGGAGGTGCGTTGGGCATCACAGGAGGTGCGTTGGGCATCACAGGAGGTGCGTTGGCCATCACTGGACGGAGGTGCGTTGGGCATCACAGGAGGTGCGTTGGGCATCACAGGAGGTGCGTTGGGCATCACAGGAGGTGCGTTGGGCATCACAGGAGGTGCGTTGGGCATCACAGGAGGTGCGTTGGGCATCACAGGAGGTGCGTTGGGCATCACAGGAGGTGCGTTGGGCATCACTGGAGGTGCGTTGGGCATCACAGGAGGTGCGTTGGGCATCACTGGACGGAGGTGCGTTGGGCATCACAGGAGGTGCGTTGGGCATCACAGGAGGTGCGTTGGCCATCACAGGAGGTGCGTTGGGCATCACAGGAGGTGCGTTGGGCATCACAGGAGGTGCGTTGGGCATCACAGGAGGTGCGTTGGGCATCACAGGAGGTGCGTTGGGCATCACAGGAGGTGCGTTGGGCATCATAGGAGGTGCGTTGGGCATCACAGGAGGTGCGTTGGCCATCACTGGACGGAGGTGCGTTGGGCATCACAGGAGGTGCGTTGGGCATCACAGGAGGTGCGTTGGGCATCACAGGAGGTGCGTTGGGCATCACAGGAGGTGCGTTGGGCATCACAGGAGGTGCGTTGGGCATCACAGGAGGTGCGTTGGGCATCAGAGGAGGTGCGTTGGGCATCACAGGAGGTGCGTTGGCCATCACTGGACGGAGGTGCGTTGGGCATCACAGGAGGTGCGTTGGGCATCACAGGAGGTGCGTTGGCCATCACAGGAGGTGCGTTGGGCATCACAGGAGGTGCGTTGGGCATCACAGGAGGTGCGTTGGGCATCACAGGAGGTGCGTTGGGCATCACAGGAGGTGCGTTGGGCATCACAGGAGGTGCGTTGGGCATCATAGGAGGTGCGTTGGGCATCACAGGAGGTGCGTTGGCCATCACTGGACGGAGGTGCGTTGGGCATCACAGGAGGTGCGTTGGGCATCACAGGAGGTGCGTTGGGCATCACAGGAGGTGCGTTGGGCATCACAGGAGGTGCGTTGGGCATCACAGGAGGTGCGTTGGGCATCACAGGAGGTGCGTTGGCCATCACGGGAGGTGCGTTGGGCATCACAGGAGGTGCGTTGGGCATCACAGGAGGTGCGTTGGGCATCACAGGAGGTGCGTTGGGCATCACAGGAGGTGCGTTGGGCATCACAGGAGGTGCGTTGGGCATCATAGGAGGTGCGTTGGGCATCACAGGAGGTGCGTTGGCCATCACTGGACGGAGGTGCGTTGGGCATCACAGGAGGTGCGTTGGGCATCACAGGAGGTGCGTTGGGCATCACAGGAGGTGCGTTGGGCATCACAGGAGGTGCGTTGGGCATCACAGGAGGTGCGTTGGGCATCACAGGAGGTGCGTTGGGCATCACAGGAGGTGCGTTGGGCATCAGAGGAGGTGCGTTGGGCATCACAGGAGGTGCGTTGGCCATCACTGGACGGAGGTGCGTTGGGCATCACAGGAGGTGCGTTGGGCATCACAGGAGGTGCGTTGGCCATCACAGGAGGTGCGTTGGGCATCACAGGAGGTGCGTTGGGCATCACAGGAGGTGCGTTGGGCATCACAGGAGGTGCGTTGGGCATCACAGGAGGTGCGTTGGGCATCACAGGAGGTGCGTTGGGCATCATAGGAGGTGCGTTGGGCATCACAGGAGGTGCGTTGGCCATCACTGGACGGAGGTGCGTTGGGCATCACAGGAGGTGCGTTGGGCATCACAGGAGGTGCGTTGGGCATCACAGGAGGTGCGTTGGGCATCACAGGAGGTGCGTTGGGCATCACAGGAGGTGCGTTGGGCATCACAGGAGGTGCGTTGGGCATCACAGGAGGTGCGTTGGGCATCATAGGAGGTGCGTTGGGCATCACAGGAGGTGCGTTGGCCATCACTGGACGGAGGTGCGTTGGGCATCACAGGAGGTGCGTTGGGCATCACAGGAGGTGCGTTGGGCATCACAGGAGGTGCGTTGGGCATCACAGGAGGTGCGTTGGGCATCACAGGAGGTGCGTTGGGCATCACAGGAGGTGCGTTGGGCATCACAGGAGGTGCGTTGGGCATCACAGGAGGTGCGTTGGGCATCACAGGAGGTGCGTTGGGCATCACAGGAGGTGCGTTGGGCATCATAGGAGGTGCGTTGGGCATCACAGGAGGTGCGTTGGCCATCACTGGACGGAGGTGCGTTGGGCATCACAGGAGGTGCGTTGGGCATCACAGGAGGTGCGTTGGGCATCACAGGAGGTGCGTTGGGCATCACAGGAGGTGCGTTGGGCATCACAGGAGGTGCGTTGGGCATCACAGGAGGTGCGTTGGGCATCATAGGAGGTGCGTTGGGCATCACAGGAGGTGCGTTGGGCATCATAGGAGGTGCGTTGGGCATCACAGGAGGTGCGTTGGCCATCACTGGACGGAGGTGCGTTGGGCATCACAGGAGGTGCGTTGGGCATCACAGGAGGTGCGTTGGGCATCACAGGAGGTGCGTTGGGCATCACAGGAGGTGCGTTGGGCATCACAGGAGGTGCGTTGGGCATCACAGGAGGTGCGTTGGGCATCACAGGAGGTGCGTTGGGCATCATAGGAGGTGCGTTGGGCATCACAGGAGGTGCGTTGGCCATCACTGGACGGAGGTGCGTTGGGCATCACAGGAGGTGCGTTGGCCATCACTGGACGGAGGTGCGTTGGGCATCACAGGAGGTGCGTTGGGCATCACAGGAGGTGCGTTGGGCATCACAGGAGGTGCGTTGGGCATCACAGGAGGTGCGTTGGGCATCACAGGAGGTGCGTTGGGCATCACAGGAGGTGCGTTGGGCATCACAGGAGGTGCGTTGGGCATCACAGGAGGTGCGTTGGCCATCACTGGACGGAGGTGCGTTGGGCATCACAGGAGGTGCGTTGGGCATCACAGGAGGTGCGTTGGGCATCACAGGAGGTGCGTTGGGCATCACAGGAGGTGCGTTGGGCATCACAGGAGGTGCGTTGGGCATCACAGGAGGTGCGTTGGGCATCACAGGAGGTGCGTTGGGCATCAGAGGAGGTGCGTTGGGCATCACAGGAGGTGCGTTGGCCATCACTGGACGGAGGTGCGTTGGGCATCACAGGAGGTGCGTTGGGCATCACAGGAGGTGCGTTGGCCATCACAGGAGGTGCGTTGGGCATCACAGGAGGTGCGTTGGGCATCACAGGAGGTGCGTTGGGCATCACAGGAGGTGCGTTGGGCATCACAGGAGGTGCGTTGGGCATCACAGGAGGTGCGTTGGGCATCATAGGAGGTGCGTTGGGCATCACAGGAGGTGCGTTGGCCATCACTGGACGGAGGTGCGTTGGGCATCACAGGAGGTGCGTTGGGCATCACAGGAGGTGCGTTGGGCATCACAGGAGGTGCGTTGGGCATCACAGGAGGTGCGTTGGGCATCACAGGAGGTGCGTTGGGCATCACAGGAGGTGCGTTGGGCATCATAGGAGGTGCGTTGGGCATCACAGGAGGTGCGTTGGCCATCACTGGACGGAGGTGCGTTGGGCATCACAGGAGGTGCGTTGGCCATCACTGGACGGAGGTGCGTTGGGCATCACAGGAGGTGCGTTGGGCATCACAGGAGGTGCGTTGGGCATCACAGGAGGTGCGTTGGGCATCACAGGAGGTGCGTTGGGCATCACAGGAGGTGCGTTGGGCATTACTAAAGGGGCGAGTGCGGGAGGTGCGACAGTGCGGGTGTGGGTGAGGCAATGAGTGTGTGTGGAAGAGGGGGAAGGAGCAAGTGTAATGTGTAGCTGTGAGTGTGGGGGATGCAGCATATGGGGGAGGGAGTGAGTTTGAGAAGGGGGGAGTGAGTGTAAAGAAGGGAGGGAGTGAGTGTGGAGAAGGGAGGGAGTAGGGAGTGGGGAAGCGTTTCATTCCCCGCACACCGTGTTTCCATCACTGTACAATTCCCTTTGCTGATCCCGTTCCCATGATCCTCCTGCCCTGCTTGCTGCTGCTATGCAGACGACATCTTTCGCATCAACAGCACGGGCAGGATCATCACACATGAGTCAGCGTGGAATGAATCCCCATCGCAAGTATGGGAGGCCTTCAGGTTATAGCCCCTCAGAGCCCTCAGAGCTCTCATCACACAACGTCCACCCAAATTTTTGACATTCGTACAAACTGATTGTTCATCCGGTATCACCTGCGCTGCACTTATATATGAAGACCGGACATAAGTGCAGTGCTCCGGATAGAGGCACATGCGCTTAGTTTCGTAGGTCTGCGCCTATATCCGGGGTGATGTGGTACCATACCATTGGCAGCCTGCCTGCACAAATGTCGAGATGCCATGGAGTTCTGCTGCTTCGAGAATGCCATACTGCCTGGTCTGCGGGCTGGAGGAGCCTAGAACAACCCGAGGCACCCTACAGAGGGTGGGCCTTGCCAGAGTTGACATGCAGGAAACAGCGGACTGACACATGAAACCCTGAAAGGTCTGAAGATTGCCATCTTGGCTACAGTAACAAGCTTTGTGGTGTGGGATAGGCTGAACGTCGAATTCGGTACTCTCAATATGAGGATGTTTGCTTATTACAACATACGGTGGGTACAAATCAGTCCTTTCCAAAGTCCGCTGAATAAGAAGCACTTGACTCCAATTTCTTGGCATCCGTGATCTTGCGCACTGCCTGCAGGGGAGGAAAAAAAAAAGGGTGAAAAGGGAAGATTTCAATTCAAAAGTGAATGCAAAGTGAAATACATCAGCTTCTTTTCCATGCACTAGCAACACTGCCATACATCAGAACACATGCTCCTGACCTAACTCCACACACCTTCATGAAGTCCTCATGCACAACATAGTCGCGATAATCTCCGATGGCAAACATGCCCGCCTCAGTGCAAGGTGACTCTTGAGTCGACTCAAAAGTCACCTCCTGACAGCACTTTTGGGTCGACTCAAAAGTCACCTCCTGACAGCACTCACTCACCTTCATGAAGTCCTCATGCACAACATAGTCGCGATCATCTCTGATGGCAAACATGCCCGCCTCCGTGCACACGTTGCGCAGATCCGCCCCGTTAAAGCCCTGCATGCACAGCCAACCAGGTGTGGGTTGGCACGGGTGAGATAATAAAGTCAAGCAGGTCGGGCCTCCCTGATACCTTGTGCTTTCAAGGGCTCTCAGATATGCGCTCATAGAGGAGAGGAGTTACCAATAGAGGAGTTACCAAAGAATGGCACAAATGGTGGATAGAACAGGGGAGGGGAAGGGGGAATAGGGAGGGAGACAATTGCAAAAGGGAAGGAGAGGAGAAATGGGCTAATGCAGAGACAGGTTCTCCTCAGCCAGCTGAAGTCTTGACGTCGACTCACCTCAGCGAGATTGACTCACCTCTCCTTGAGCACACCACAATGCGCCCCTGCTGCATTCTCAATACAGCTTCTTGACGGCGACTCACCTCCGCCAGCTGGACTCACCTCCGCCAGCTGGACTCACCTCCGCCAGCTTGACTCACCTCCGCCAGCTGGACTCACCTCCGCCAGCTGGACTCACCTCCGCCAGCTTGACTCACCTCCGCCAGCTTGCCTCACCTCCGCCAGCTTGACAATGGCCTCGTAGTCGATCTCGCCATGCTTGGTGATGGCGAGCGCGTGGATCTTGAGCACCTCAATGCGCCCCTGCTCGTTGGGCAGCGGGATCTCTATCTTGCGGTCCAGCCGCCCCGGCCGTAGGAGGGCAGGGTCCAGCACGTCGGGCCTGTTGGTGGCCATGATCATCTTCACCTGGTGAAGGTTTAGGGTTTAGGGCGGGTGCACGGGGGTACAAGGAGGGTTGATGGGAGGGGTGCGAGGGACAGAGAGTAAAGGGAGGGCCGCAGCAGCGCCGGGTCCAGCACGTCCGGCCTGTTAGTGGCCATGATCATCTTCACCTGCACCATGGAAGGCACAAAGGGAAGGATACGGGGGAACAAGGAGCGGTGATGGCAGGGGTGCAAGGGACAAGGAGCAAAGGGAGGCCCGCAACAGCGCAGGGTCCAGCACGCCTGGCCGGTTGGTGGCCATGATCATCTTCACCTGCCGTGGAGGGAGGGAGGGAGTCCGAGTGAACACCAGTCAGGTGCCATAAGGCCGATGCGGTGGTAACCGGTTTCGGCCCACAAGCCTTCTTCAGGGTCCAGCACGTCGGGGCGGTTGGTGGCCATGACCATCTTCACCTGGTTGCAGACGGAGTGGAGGCATGGAATGGCGAGAAATATGAAATGGAGGCCAAGCCAGAGTCATGCAAACAATTGTCACAAACAGCACGGCCTGCTACCAACAACCTTGAACCAGGAAACGCGCATGCAATACGGCACCCAAGGAGGAAAAGCATAAAACATCGCATGCCAAGCCAGACAGCATACTCTTCCGAGCTGATCAAAGCCGTCCAATTGGTTCAGCAGCTCCATGAGCGTGCGTTGGATCTCGCGGTCGGCGCTGGTGCCCTCACTGAAGCGGCGCCCGCCAATGGCGTCGATCTCGTCCATGAAGATGATGCACGGCTGGTGGTCGCGCGCGTAGTTGAACATCTCCCTGATCAGCCGTGCACTTTCTCCGATGTACTTGTCTACAATGGCACTGGACACAACCTGCAAGGATTCAAGAGCGGGGAACAAAGCATAAGAAAGAACCACAATCTTGTGAGTCGCCGCCCATAGAGATGATGCATGGCTGGTGATCAGTTGCGCGCATAGTTGAACATCTCGCGAATGAGCTGCGCGCTCTCCCCGATGTACTTGCCCACTGTGGCGCTCGAAACGACCTGCACGGATGGGAAAGGCGCAGAGCAAAAGAGGAACAATCGTATGACTCGTCTCTCAGGATTATGCATGGCTGGTTGGCTGAAGGCGGTCGCATGCGTCAAGCCCCATACGCAGGAATGCGAACAGAGAGGCCCAGCCAAGTGGACATATGCCCTACGCTCCTTTAGGTGTACTGCGGCACTTGCGTGCGAGCCAGGCAGGTTGGGAATGGACGGACCCAGGCAGGTGGGGAAAGGACGGAGCCAGGCAGGTGGGGAATGGACGGAGCCAGGCAGGTGGGGAATGGGCGGAGCCAGGCAGGTGGGGAATGGACGGTGCCAGGCAGGTGGGGAATGGACGGACCCCAGACGCACAGCACGCACCTTGAGGAAGTTGGCGTCGATGTTGCTGGCGATGGCACGCGCAAGAAGCGTCTTGCCCGTCCCTGGGGGTCCATACAGCAGCACGCCCTTGGGGGGTTTGATGCCGACGCGCAGGAAGAGCTCGGGGTTCATGAGAGGCAGCTCGATGGACTCCCTCAGCTCGCGGATCTGATCGCCCAACCCGCCGATGGCACTGTAGCTCACGTTCCCCGGGTCCTCGTGAAGCATGTTGTACACCAAAGGGTCCACCTGAGAGTATGATGGGGTGGGAAGCAGGAGGGGCGGGGGGAAGAGCTCGGGGTTCACGAGGGGCAGCCGGATGGACTCCCTCAGCCCGCCGATGGCAGAATAGCTCTCGTTTCCTGGGCCCTCGTGCTTGCTATGCACCAGCGGATCCACCTGAGAGGGCGGGGGGATGGGGAGAAGCAAATTGTTTGGGGGGGAGTAAGAAGCAAGGACACAGAGGCAGCGAAACAGAAAGAGCAGGTTGTATATGAAAGGGTTCACCTAGTAGTGCAGTGGCAGGGAGGTGAGAGGGCGGTGAAAGTGTGTGCGTGTGTGCACACGTCGGGAAACATAGGCAGGTTGCGTGCTGTCAGCAAGGTGGGGTGGCATTACAGCCTACAATAAACTCACCTCTCCGCAGCTGACAGCAAGGTGCGTGCTGTCAGCAAGGTGAGCAGAGCACGAATGATGGTGAGGGTGTTCATGCCGAGCGCCACACGCTTGCTGACGGGACGATACGTGCTGGTTCATTCGAATGCAAAGTAAAGGTGTAAAAAACATGACATCCTGCTGGCCTCACCTTGCGGGGCAGTGCGCGCATGATGGTGAGGGTGGCCATGCGCGCCACACGCTTGCTGACGGGACGTTACATGCTGGTTCATTCAAAAGCAAATTATGGTGCCAAAAGCCTTACATCCTGCTAAGCTCACCTCGCGGGGCAGTGCGCGCATGATGGTGAGCGTGGTCATGTCGAGCGCCACTCGCGTGCCGGCGGTGAGCTTGCTCTTGTCCACCTTGCTGCGACACCCCACCACGTACCGCGGCCCACTGCTGGCTTTCACTATCACTGCGTGTGGGGATGGATGGCGGGAGAGAAAGGGAGGGACAAGACGTAAGTGTCGGCGGTGAGCTTGCTCTTGTCCCCCTTGCTGCGACACCCCACCACGTACCGCGGCCCAACTGCTCGCCTTCACAATCACTGCGCGCGGGGATGCGCGGAGAGCCAGGGGAGTGGGGGGGGGGACAAGGCACAAGTGCCGGATGTGAGTTTGCTCCTGTCCCCCTTGCTGCGACACATCTCAGCACAAACCGCGTGAGTCATTGCTCGCCTTCACAGTCACTGCGCGCGAGCATGTTATGTGTGGTGGGGGGTCAGGGGTCAGGTAAAAAGTGAACTCTTGAGGCTCCTCAGCCCCCACCATGTGCCGCGGCCCGCCGCTGACTTTCATTATCACAGCGTGTGGGGATGGATGGCGGGGAGCAAGGGAGGGACAAGACAAAAATTCGGCGGTGAGCTTGCTCTTGTCCAACTTGCTGCGAAACCCCGCCACATACTGCGGGCCACTGCTTGCTTTCACAATTACTGCGAGAGTAGTGCGATTGCTGCTCATCAGTGCGAGCAGCCATGCGTGGAATGGGGGGGTAGAGGAGGGACGACACACGTCTGACACAACCACACGAAGCAAATCACTTCTCTCTCCAACCCGCATCTCTCCATCAACCCTCTCAGACTCACGTCGCTCCTCGTCCAGTTGTCGCAGCACCTCGCCTATGATCTGCCCCACGCTCTGCAGCGCTTTCAGGTCGTCCTCCGTCTTGTCGTAATCCTTCCGCGCGCCCTTCAGATTCTCCCGCACTGCATGTCGGATCATACCAAAGCAAATCAAATCAAATCCCAGACGAAGGGCACAACAGGAAATTGACAGACGTAACAAACTCCACAAACACGAACAAAACAAAAACAAACGAAAAAAAAAAAAAAATCTGGATGTAGCGTGAAAAAGGTGAGATTGAAGATGCAGAGAGCACACAACTTCTTACAGATCCAGCCGCTGACTTTACAAAAGAGGACTAAGGAGCTGAAATTAGCTACTTACGCGTCTTAACTCGCGCTTCTAACTCCCGGAGCTGAAGCAGCTTCTTGCGATAGTCCACCAGCGCTTGCTGCTTCCGCTGCTCCTCCACCGACACCGCCGCTGCTGCCGCTTCTATCGGATCCGCCTCCATTGCGACTCGCCGCCTTCGCAAGCTGTGAACAGCGGAGGGGAGGGAATGGACGGTCAAGATGAATTCAGCCGAGGTCCTGGATTTGGAGTGGATGGATGCTGAAAGAGGAGGTGACGTTAGTGATCGAGCTGCGAGTGCGACGAATGATGTGATTCTGATCGAATTTCTGATGAGATTCCTGTCAGACGGACCGAGGCGAAATGACTCACTGGCACTCACGGGCTATGTCGAAGGAAGGACCGCGAAGGATCACTCCAAGACTGACCTAACAATATACTATCACAAACCACTATAATCACACCTTGAACGACGGATTTGCGCCAGAAACGGGTTCAATTACAACGGCAGACGAACGCAGCGGAGTCGTCGGTTAGAAACACACCACACACACGATATCAAGTGAGTTGTGTCCTCCACCTACGACAAAAAATCCTCGCCGGCCACTTTACGCTTCGTCTCACAGCAAAGACGAGAGCAGCGTGAAACCGGAATTCTGATCTGGGATTGTTGTGTAGGAAAGGGAAAGTACATCGCAGCTCCATAGTTTCAAAAACAACTCAATTTTAGTCACCGAGATTACCAAAAAAGTCCAGCTTTGCGGAATTCTGCTCACGCGAGGCCCAAAGTATGTTCAAAACTGGTCCTGCGGGGCCAAAATTTCGACACGTGTCCATTTTGTACCCACATTTTTTGACGGGGCAAACCAAACATAATACCCCTGGGGAAACGGGATACATTTCGGGAGGGATCAACCCTAAACACCGGGCGGGTTCCCGTGTTTAGGGTTGATCCCTCCCGAATAAGTGTCCTGATTTCCCCAGGGTATTATATTTTTTGTGCCCCGTCATAAATTGTTGGCGTGAAATTGACACGTGTCGAGATTTAAGCCCCGCAGGACCAGTTTTGAACATAATTTGGGCCTCGCGTGAGCCAAATCCCAGAAAGTGGGACTTTTTGAGTAAACCTGGGGGTAAATATGAGAGAAATCTGAAAGTATGAATCTTGGATATAGTTTCCCTGTAGGAAATGGCAGGAAAAGAAAGGTCATCGATCGAGACCTCTGCGGAATACGCCTTGGGAAAACAAGCGGAGCACCATACCAGCTACGGTACAGCACCAAGAATATCGAAAAATTGTGTATTGGCGAGGATGAACTGTATAGAGGAGAAAAGAGAATGTAGGTTATATTGGACCTACTTGGAATAAAATGCTAGTAACGGATATTCTTATGATACCCTCCAGTCTAAACAATTTTCTCAATCCCAGATTCCATTCGCAGCAACTCAGTCTTCGTAAAGCCGTATCCAACATAATCATTCGATTACACGTGGCACTGCTCGATGTATGTATAACCTGCCACATCATTGAGTGACGCACGCACAATGTTTCAGAGGATGTGTCAGTCAGATTTGATGGAAATATATTTAAGCTTTACATTACGAAGAGCGTGTTTCTACACCTCGTATCAGAAACACGTATGAGCTTCGCGCGGTATGTCAGAATGTTGTATTTGTCTAGCCTGCAGTGGGGTACTCTATAGCGAGTACAGCCCAATCTAGGGTTTGCTATTTGTATCTCAACTGCTGTTAGTCCAAACCTCTCTTTCTGTTTCTAACTTTCTACAGCTAGTTCTGACATGGTATCAGAGCAGGTCGACCCCCTTGGGTCGATCCTGTGGGTGGGCCCACCACCTAATGCTTCCGCTGCTGTTCTACTTGTCGCGCGCCTCGGTCGCGCGACGCCTATTTCCTGCCGTGCGCTCGGGGCGCGCGGCGGTTTCCTACCGTAGGGGACCCCCGTGTGCCCCCGCCCTGTCCGTTGCGGCGCCCTGGGGGACCCGCGCGCTGCCCCCGCTGCCCCGTCGGTGGTCGCGTCGCCCCGCCACCCCGTCGCGCCGCCCTGGGGAGCCGCGCGCGACCCCTCGCTGCCCCGTCGATGGTCGCGTCGCCCCGCGGGACCCGCGCGCGATCCCCGTCGACCCTCGCGTCGCCCCCCGGAGACCCGCGAGCCGCCCCTGGAGCCGTGAGCGACCCACCCCCTGCCCCGTCGCGGCGCCCTGGGGGGCTGCGCGCGGCCCCTCGCTGCCCCATGGTGGCGCCCTGGGGGCCGCGCGCCTTCCCCCTCGCCGTCCCCCGCGCCCCTACCGTTCCGCCCGTTTTAGGGTTTGGGGGTGGGGAGTGTGGGGGTGGCGGTTGTGGGGGTGCCGGTTGTGTGCCCCGTCCCCTACTCCTCCTCCTCCTCCTCCTCCTCCGTCTCCCACTGCTGCAGCTGCCGCTCAGGGGGGTGGTTGTGTGGGGAGCCGAAGGAGTGGTGCTAGGGGGGTGAAAGGGGAGTGGAGCTAGGGGCGAAGCAGGGGGTGTGTGTCGAGGGGTGTGGGACTGTTGGGGGAGGTTGAGCGGAGGCCGCCGTCGTGTCGTCTGCAGCGCCTGTATTCCGGGGTTCTGATAGCCACCGGTAGCTCAGAGAGCCGGTTGCACCTGTCGCCCGTGGGTCCGTTGCTCCTGTCGCTGCTGATCAGACGCAGAGCCTGTTACTCCTGTATTCCGGGGCCCTTGCTCCCGGTAGCCACTAGAGCTGCACCAGAGCCGTCTGTTGCCCGTGTGTCTGCAGCTTCAGTCGTCGCCTCCACTCTTCTCTCCTCTCGCCAGCCCTCCTCCTCCTCGCTTGCCCTCTGTGACTGCCTCTAGCTTTGCTCATAAAATGTGAACTACTATTATGACTGCTTGTTGTGCTGATTACACCCCACTTTGGCTATGGGGGTGTGTCAGAATGTTGTATTTGTCTAGCCTGCAGTGGGGTACTCTATAGCGAGTACAGCCCAATCTAGGGTTTGCTATTTGTATCTCAACTGCTGCTAGTCCAAACCTCTCTTTCTGTTTCTAACTTTCTACTGCTAGTTCTGACACGGTAAAGTACGTTACCGTCTGTTTGACTACGTTTCAGTGCGGTTCGACGCGAATCTGATACGAGGCTGCCTGATATGAGGCAGTAGGAACACGCTTTAAGTCATTAGCTACAGTTGCAAGTCTAATATTAGTGACTATTGCTTCACCAGAAATGATGACGTCAGCGAATAGGGCTTTATCGTCATCTCCCGTTTAGAATACGTAGGAGTCTTATCCCGAATGTGCTAAAAATAGGTTTAGTGGTCTTCTGTGATGGCATACAGTGCAAGAGACCCTTGGACATCTATTAATAACCAGGAAATGGATTGTGTGTGGACTGTGAAGAAATTTGAAAATTTATGTACTGAATTTGGATTCCTCTACTGCGCGGACATTTGTTCTTAGATTCTCGCACTCGAGTTTCGCTGATTCCTATCCGCACATTCTGTAATGCCGAATAATGTCAGGCACGTCAGCAGTTCTTGCCTACAGGGCTGCAAAAACGCGTGATTGATGTGGCATCTTCACTCCCTTTACCACAAATTTGCCTGACAAAGGGAATTTGGTGTTTTTTTTGTGTGACTCGCTAACCAGCTCATAAACTAAACACCACCCATTATAACATGTTGCAAAAGAGGGGGAGTCTTAGATTGAATTGGGTCGAAAGACGTGTCCACTCCAAGAATGACACAATAAAAGACCCTTGGTCCGGATAGACCAAAGGGGCTTGCATGCGAGGTCTTATTGCCGAGAGATTACGGTACTGTAGCGAACGGGTACAATCCGTTTACATAAAGAACAGGTACATTAGTTGTTACGATATGAAATTCAATGAGAAGGCATTCCTGTACGCTGCAGGAGCCGACTCTACCAAGTACGAAGTCGATGAGTCAGAAGAGTCGAAACGAAACCAGCAACGGTCAGATCAAGAGCAATGCAGGCAGAAACATTCGAAATAATAATAGCGAGAAGAGGTTTGAAACATGTTCCCGTCCCGCACGGTTTGAACTTCACTGGAGTAAGGGAATGTACCCCTCAGAGTACATGGCTAGCCTAGGTCTTTTCGTTTTCTCTGTATTCCCTATATAAACCCAATGTATGCATGCTAATATCATCTCAGAGATTTTACATTCACTCTTACCTAAGTTCACTACTTCCGTTGCAACACTACATGTGAACAACCATGTGCCAATCCTGTTTAGGATTGTAACATGGTTTGAGAGCTATTTAAGGATTCTTCGCAACTTCACTTTCGTAAAATTCGCCGACCAAGATCTAGCGAGCGGGACACGTTTTAAGACCAAGATGGCTAGGATCCAGAGGCCAAAGGTATCTGACGACCGAAGGACAAACCAACCCGATTGCGACAAATGATGCAACAACTACGATAAGCACTGCAGCACTCGAACAGTTATTCTTGCGACTGTTAATTATGAAGAAAGATCTCCAAGCATTGCGGAATGGCGCCGCGAGAACCTCTTCCCAACCAGCACAACCTGGTCAACCGGCTATGAAAAGCCAAGATACCGCCCCGCACACCTTCTCCCTCGACACAGACAAACCAGCATCAACTGCCCCCCGTCCAAGTGATGAAGCTATCAACTCTGCGCAAGCACGTTTTGACATACCTGACTGCAGAGCATCGTCGGACGAACTTGTGGATATCTTTCCTCTGGAATTCGCCCGCACGAACGAAGAATCCTGGAAGCATCCGGATGGACAGCCCAGGATTTGTTGCAGCTCGCTCCCTCGTAAGATAAACCTGCACTAACTCAGACCCGACAGACTCTGCACCATCTGTTTCACACCCACGGCTAGCCGCACAGAAGAAGTTGAAAGAGACTTTTCGTCAATCCAAGAAGCGGAAAGCACCGAGACAGAGCCAGAAGGAATGACAAAAATGGAACTGGTTGTCACCATTCACCGTATCTTCGGCACCAAAAATGAAGAACTCGGCATGGCGGAACAGTAGCGGCCTACACCTGTAGCAGAAACATTCTGCTGGATCCTGGAAGAGGCAACTACCGCATAAACCCACCCACCATTCTCCCAAGTTTTTTATACCCCCACCGGGGGGTATATCCAGGGCATGACAGTAAGCGGCCTACAGTAGTGTAGTTATGTGTTACACCTGGTGCACGCTTATACGTAGATGAAAAAAAACAATTCATGCGAAAATTAAACACTTGGCTCGGGTGAATCGAATGTTGTCTTATAGGTTCTATCGTACAAGCTATTGATAGGCTATAGTCTGAATGCCTCCCATACTTGTGATGGAAATTCATTCCATGCTGACTCATGTGTGATGACCTTGCCCGTGCTGTTGATGCGAAAGACGTCATCTGCATGGCAACAGCAAGCAGGGCTGGAGGGCGATGGGAAAGGGATCAGCAAAGGTGGAACATGGTGTGGGGACGAGTCATAAGATGCTTCCCCATTCACTGCCTCCCAACCCCCTCCCTTCCCAACACTCACTCCCTCCCCAATACGCTGCCTCCGTTACACTCACAGCTACACATTACGCTTGCTCCCCCCCAGCCCATCCAAACATACCTACTGCCTTCACCGCACCCGCACTATCACACATCCCACACTTGCCCCTCCCTCTAGTAATGCCCAATGCACCTCCAATGGTGCTCAGCGCCTTCCCCCACTGACTGCGCCCCCTCGTTTCATGCTCCACACACTCCGCATTGCACACACCACCTCCCCAAGACACAGTCACCGCCTTCCCAGCAATGATGCCCAACGCACCTCCAGTGATGCTCAGCGCCTTCCCCCACCGGGTCTGCCCCCTCGTGCTCCACACACTCCGCACTGCACACACCGCCTCCCCCACACGCCCTTCAATGCACACACCGCCTCCCGCACGTGCCCCTCCAGCCCTGGACGCGGGAAGAAGGGCGAGAGGGTGTGCTCATCAAGAGGGACGCGAGGAGGGGAACAGGGAAGTGGGGGTGGAGGAGAGGGGGAGAGAGGGGGAGGAGTGGGGGAGGAGAGGGGAATCTACGTTGCAATGTCAGGAAGTTGTGTGCGCGAGAGTGGGGGGGCATATTGCAGCCGTTTCTTGGGCGCTGCTAACATGCTGTGTGCATAGCGGGGGAGGAGAGAGAGGGGCAAGCATGAGGAGATTAAGGTAGGGGTTGGAGGGAGGTCGGCGGGTGACGATGAAAGAGGGGGAGGGGGGAGAGGAAAGGAGGGAGGGGCAAGAGGATGATGGAGAGTGATGGTGAGTCAAAAAGGGGCATTGTAAGTATTGCTCACATCTTCCAGTGGGTGCACTTCGAAACCGAGAGACCCGAGTTCGAATCCAACTGCCGTGATTAGCCTTAGGCTACTGATCATCCCGTGGTACCGAATCAACCCATCCAATCGCATCACAGGATCCACAAATGCAACGCTGGCATCGTAGATGGACCAGTCCAGGTCTCGCTCGTACTGCACCCGCAGGTCTTCCCTTAAAACGCGCATCACTCGCACCACGCGCGCATCGGACGGTGGCGTAGCTCATGCCCTCGCTGCTCTGCCTTCATCTCCCGCTGGCACGTCGGCCTGGGGGGTTATGGGCGCACTCACCCGCTATATAAACAAGCCCTTTTATCCCAGTGGTTAGTGGCTGGGATTCTGACATGGTATCAGAGCGAAGGTCTCGGGTTCGATTCCCGGTGTGTGCACTTCGGGCATCCCAGTGCGGGGGGGTGTCAGAGGTCCACTGGGGATCCCCGATGATCCTAGGGAAGGGTTACAGGCACGTCGGCCTGGGGGGTTATGGGCGCACTCACCCGCTATATAAACAAGCCCTTTTATCCCAGTGGTTAGTAATTGGGATTCTGACAGCGCGTTCGCGATCTTTGTCCGGATGAAAGCCGCGTCTTCCTGATACAACTAGAAACAGTGGATAGTTGCACCGTGGGGACGCTTATGATCGTCAATCATTTGCTTGACGTTAACTGCGTCGACCTCTTGCAAGAAGGAGACCTGAAGCCTGCTGTAACATGACTTTGCATTATACGGGGGAAGCAATTCCTGAAATTTCACCGTGGTAAGTACTTCATCTGTAAGGATGTGCGACCAAACACTCTTCATTAGCGTCCTAACTGTGGTAATGACGGTAGCGACTTCATGAGACGAAATGACCGGGAAGAGCAAGATCGCAGTGAAGTGAAGGTGCGACGCAGACCCTTTTGTGGTGTATATATTCAGTTCCTCATCTGATTCGTATTCGATAAAGGAATCGTCAGGTGCAACCGTAGTCAGCGCTTACAACTTGTCTTCGTTGGATAGCGCAGAGCTTCCCGTAGTCACATCTGCGTCAGAAGGCAGATTCTTCTCAATCTCTGACTTGCTGCTTGCTGTTTGCTTGGTTGCAGCTGTTGAGAATATGTTTTTATGAAGTTTACTGTAAAGTGCACTGTTCGAAGTGTACTAGTGGGGCTTGCCATATCGAGTGTTTCCTGCCCCAAGTATCGAGCTACAGGGCGCGACCGCGTACAGTGGTCGCGACCCTCGTGGCAGCTGAAGCGTCGAATTGGGCAGTGGGGCAGCATCTACAGTACGTGAAACCGCCCTGGAGGGCGCGGCAGAATACCGCGCCCTTGCCGAAGCTGAACAGTCTCGCCATCTCGTCTGTAACAAGGCAACCCAAGCGACGCAGCGCAACTGTTATACAGTTGCGCTACGGTAACTGTCTACCCTATCTGTTTCCTATATATATCAATGTATTGCCATGTTATTATTACACAATTCCCAAGCTTGTGTCCGGCCTACCCTCGGCCGCTGCTCTGGCACCAAGTTACAAGCTAGGAGAGCTACCTCTGAGTGACCATTGCCCCGCCGTAGGGACGTCGTTAATTCCTAGAGCTTCCGCTGCGCTCTATTGACTTCTTAATTTCAACAGTAGCATCCGTTCCACTGATCAGGTTCTCAGATGGTGGTGCATCAACCGTGGCCTTAACATGCGACCCTTTCGGCGGCATTGTGCAATAATGATCTAAAACCAGCAGAAGCTCTGATGAAGTGAGCTGATGAAAGTGATGAGCCGGTGATATGAGCACATTACTGATATATAGTCTGCCATTGTCAGTGTTAGTGTAGATTGTTGTCCAGTGTTCATAACACAAGTGTTGTAAGGCCGATTGTTAGAACTTTGGGGTCGTCCTCTTGGACGTAATCAGCCGAACCAGTAGTGTTGAGCCTTGGTAATGGTTCCTGACTGCCAGCAATGCATCTTGAGAAGCACACGTTGACCTTGTACCAGCGAGGAGCTCCGTAGAGAAGCCGGTAAAATGTTAGCTTGTTGAACACATAAATATATAGACTTATTCGCGTAGATGTAACGGTTCTCTCTTCTCTCGCTAGTGTATGAGGTTTACACCAAGAGTTCATTTCGAACTGTAGCTGGCCAGAATGTTTATTCGGGTCTTGTTTCTTAGGGCGCGTAACCATTTTGCCCCGGATGGTTCTTTCTAGGACGTCCGTTCTCTACGCTCTGTGATTGGTCGTCACTGCCCTCGCAAATTACCGTAGGTTTGTAATGTTATTCGGAAAGGCAGTGACGACCAATCACACAGCCTTTTCAACGGACTGTCCGTCTGACGAACAGTGAGGATAAAATGGTTACGCGCATTGGGTCAGGTTCGGGATGTGGTCCACCTAACCCTATCCCATCCGTTCCCGTTCTGTTCCGAAATCGAACAAGGCCTAGGTTTCCAATTTCCGTATCTGATACACCTCTGCAACCAACCCTAAGACACGTACCCAAATCAGCAATACACAGAAGAACCGAGCCGCGGCTTGCGTGATGGAGCGTGCAGTTCTGCACCTCGGTGCGCTGCTCCTGGTGACGTGTCTCGGGGTCGCGCGAGTCGACTGCGTTCCCTTGGCCGACTCCCAGGGTGTGTACCTCGATAAGTGACGCTCCATGGCGCGCCTTCTTTGCCTTCTTTTCGCGGCGAAAAGTTCGGACGCTGATTGCGCGCGGTAGAGTTGCGAAGTTGTGACGCAAATTCTGACAAGGAATAGTTGGTACTACTCCCGGAGTTCAACCTTAACCATTTGCGTTGGTTTCGTCGCGACACATCCCGGGACGGGCAGTGGGATGAGAACGGAGACTGTGGAGTGAGTTTTTAAGAATGGAGCCGGAAAGCACATCAGAAAATGTAGAGGGCGTTTCGAGTGGTAAACGCCTCCTACGCCTCGTTTGGTAGTGCACCAGATATCACCTCATATACGATCGGCGAAAACCAACAGCCTCTAACTCGAAAAATGACCCCCTGCGCCCCCCCCCCCCCCCTCCATAGTCGGCAGTTTGACATTTTTCTGATGCAAAGGAGAGGGGAGGCGGTAGAGGAGAGGTGTGAGAGGAAGCAACGTAGAACGTAGAAGCAGAGTGAAATTTTCGGAAAGAGGACCTTTCAAAGGAAGTTCCTCGAAGTCCTTGCTGCTGCTCATCCCTCTCCAGCGAATACGTCACTTATGTCGTCAGAAACCAGCAGCGTAAAGTGGAGGTTGTGGTGAGCCAAGGTGGAAGCGTCCAACCCCCTACTTCTCACTCCCCGGCCCCTCGTCCTCCCTTCCACGGCCCACCCTTCTCTCCGTGCTTTGACCCCCTGAACCCTTCTCTTTTCGCGTTTCCCCCTTTCTCTCCTTCCTGCAGCGCAAGTCCTGCTGGACTGTCAGAAGGCGTGGAACAGAACACTTGACGGCTGGGTGGTTGGTGGGGAATGCAGCAATGCAAGGAGCATCGCGTGCGATGCCAAGGGAATGATAACAGCCATGTGAGTGATAACAGCCATGTGAGTGATAACAGCCATGTGAGTGATAACAGCCATGTGAGTGATAACAGCCATGTGAGTGGTGACAGCCATGTGAGTGGTGACAGCCATGTGAGTGGTGACAGCCATGTGGAGTGGTGGCAGCCATGTGAGTGGTGACAGCCATGTGAGTGGTGACAGCCATGTGAGTGGTGACAGCCATGTGAGTGATAACAGCCATGTGAGTGATAACAGCCATGTGAGTGGTGACAGCCATGTGAGTGGTGACAGCCATGTGAGTGGTGACAGCCATGTGAGTGGTGACAGCCATGTGGAGTGGTGACAGCCATGTGGAGTGGTGCCAGATCTCGTTCCACCCCCAACCTCCCCTCCCCGCCTCTTCCCCCCTTCCCCCAGCCCTCTCCATCCCTCTTCGTCCCTTGCTCATCCACCTCCTTCTTTCCCCGGTCCCTCAATCCGTCACTCCTTCCCTTCACCCCTCTCTGTCTCCTCCCACCCCAAGTGCCTTTCCCACCTGACATCCCTCTTTCCGTTTTCTCTTTCATCCCACCCACCATTCTCTTCTGGATATTTCTACTTTCTCTCCAGCTTCTACTCTTTTCCCTTCATACCTGCCTCTCTGGCAGCTGCTTCCATGTACCAACGTCACTCGCCGTTTAATTAACCCTCACCATCTTTAACAAGCCCTGTCTTCACCAGCTCCCGTCATCTTCACTCCCTCCCTCTCTCGCACCCTCCTCTCATCCCACTCGCTCTTCCATAATGCCCACATAGAAAACCATTCTAGAATCTATTTTTCAAGAGAAGTGTATTTCGACCAATGTTCCCCCTGTAGGAATATAGAAGGACTCAAACTACTGGGATCATTTCCTTCAGCCATTGGCAACTTGACCAGCTTGACGCATTTGTGAGCACCTGTCACGCATTTCCTTTCAAGCAGGTAACCACGGCTCCTTTCTGATTAGATGCACTCAACGCCGAATTGGGAAAGAAAGCTGCAGAAACGCTATGGCCCCGGCCAAACACCAGTGTCATTTTTTAAAATCAAGGGCCATGCTTTGAGTGCCTGACCCGTTGCCCATGATTACGCGCAACCCGAGGCTCCTGGGTTTCAGTTCGTCTCGGGATATATGGATCGGTTCGATCAGTGGGTTTCACTGCGTGCCAGTTTGCCTCGAACTAAACCTCAGTTGCCCATGCGGCATTTGTTCCTTGCATGGGAACAAATTGTTGTTTAGATCGAGCTGTTTTAGAGTTTGGATGGGATCGCATGTTGTCGTAGAAATTCGTTGAGAGTCATATACAGCCTGTTCTTTATGAAGTGTTGTGTTAGTAAGTACGAATGTGCGATGCTGCTTCAAAGGTTTTCGAATATGGCATTTGCTGCTCTTTAGTCACGTATAAGTCGTTTTCTAGACATATTCACGCGTGTGCTGACACATCACTCTCTCACAATTCTCCGCATGAGCCGTTGTCAAGCATCACATTCCCAAAACTGTGCTGTCCACTAGGTATCCGCTCACGACATGTACCAAAGCATACTGGCGTCCAAATTGCAAATCTATGGTGACTTATTTCTACTTTCCATGCAATGTCTGTCCTGGGAAAAATCGTCGTGGCTATAGAATCCGTCCAGTGGCACATGAATAATATATATATTCTGAGAAGAAATGATGTTGTCGATATGATCTGTTTTTACTTTGCGTTACAGTGCGAAAGGCCAGAATGCATTAGTCATGGCGCATCGAATGTTGTTGAGCATTAGTGTGTGTTATGGTCCCCGCCACCACATGCGTACACCGTACCCTCCAATTCATTATGTCTTTTGTCAGGGGCTTGCGCGACAACCTCCTGTGGAGTACTCTCCCCGACTCCTTGAGCCGGCTAACAAATCTTAGGATCTTGTGAGTGGATTGATCCGTCGAGTCGAATTGTCGTGCATCGGAGATTTCGAGCTAAAGTGGTTTAGCCATGAGCTGCACAGAATCGTTCCAAAGCCTTACTTACACTTCATAAAGAATATGTACGTACGGTGACTTGAGTTTTTCAAAGCCAGGTCGGCATTTGCGCTGCTCCTTGTGCTGCGCATGTAGGCATGGTCAAGCTCCCCCACCAGCCCGGTCCTTGGCCCATCGCTAGATGACTGGTCAAGCAGGCCCATCATGTGCAGGGCTCGGCTGGAGACGGGCCGGACCAGGTCCCGTCTCGTGTAGGTAAGCAACATGTAGAGAGTACGAGGAGGTGTGTGGGAGAATGAAGAAAGTGTGCAAATGCAGAACGAGCTAGAGGAGGAAATCGAAGGTAGAGATGAGCATTTGCCCCGCACGGGTCGGGCCGGCCCGACCCGACCCGTGGTTTAGCCCGGGTCAGGTCAGTAGTTTCAATAACCTGCCCCGTGCGGGCCGACCCGACCCGACCCGGGCTAAAACCCGACCCGAGCATGGGACTCGGGCCGAGTCGGGTCGGGTCTCGGGTCAGCTTTGACCCGACCCGATTTCGGGTCAGAATTTGGGAAATCGGGTCGGGTCAGATCTCGACACAGGGAGGACCCGAAACCCTAACACATTTTATGTCAAGGGTATTTTTTTCCCCGTACACATCATTTCATTACCGCACACCTAATATCCTTCCTCAAGCGACCAACGTCGTCTAGGAACCATAACTACTTAGTTTGCAGCCAAAGAATGATGCTGCTAAGTTAAAGTCGACTTTGTGGAGAGGCTCAATGTCGAGGGATCTGTAAAGAGTGGGGGGGGGGGGGGGGTAAGGGTTGGGAATGGTAGATTTAGTGCGGTAAGGAGTGGTGAGCAGTGGCGAATTGGTTGGAATTATTTGTTCCAACACATTCGTCAGAAACGAGTGCCACGGCGAAACTCCCAATCTCCACCAGATTTTCAGCGAAATTGACGATTTGCAGAGTTGCGCCAACGAACTCACCGATCTGCGCAGATCGGCGGACGAAATCGCCGATCTGCGCAGATCGGCGGGAGAAATCGCCGATCTGCGGGAGAAATCGCCGATCTGCGCAGATCGGCGGGCGAAATCGCCGATCTGCGCAGATCGGCGGGCGAAATCGCCGATCTGCGCAGATCGGCGGGCGAAAGCGCCGATCTGCGCAGAGCGCGGGTGAAATCGGGTTTCCTGGCCCGACCCGACCCGGCCCGAGCCGAACTCGGGCCAGGGTCGGCCCGGCCCTGTACCCCCGGGTCGGGCCAGATGTTTCGGGAATCTGGCCCGAGGTCGACCCGACCCGACCCGACCCGAGGGCCCGTATGGCCCGGCCAAATCGGGTCGGGTCGGGTCGGGTCGGGTCAAATGCTCAACTCTAATCGAAGGTTGAGAGTATTCCTCAGAGCAAATCTTGATTAGTTTCTATTAACGTAAAATCTCTTTGGCATTTTTTGTGAAACGAATAGGGTGAAACGAGCGAGATGGGGGTCTTGGTGATGAAGGTTACAGTAGAATTGACCTGCGAGGAAGGTTGTTGAAGGGTTGAGAGGGAAAGGCGAGTGTGGCGTCAGGAATGGACATAGAGGCCAGTGACAGCGCCAGAGGGGAAGGACAGGGAAGAGAGGAGGTGCTAGTGCAGGTCATGCTCAGGGAGGAGCGAGGACACCGGCATTACGGAAGATAGAGTCAGTGGCAGCATTGTCAAGGACAAAGTCCAAGGTGCGAGGACGGGAAATAGCCGCAGCAGCAGGACTAGGATACGGAGAAACATTGCCATGAACGGGAGGAAACGGCATGGCAAAACGAGGATCCATGAGAGGAAAAGCTCCTAGAGTGCAAGGTCACACTGAGCGGAGAGGGCAAGGTCACACTGAGCGGAGAGGGCAAGGTCACACTGAGCGGAGAGGGCAAGGTCACACTGAGCGGAGAGGGCAAGGTCACACTGAGCGGAGAGGGCAAGGTCACACTGAGCGGAGAGGGCAAGGTCACACTGAGCGGAGAGGGCAAGGTCACACTGAGCGGAGAGGGCAAGGTCACACTGAGCGGAGAGGGCAAGGTCACACTGAGCGGAGAGGGCAAGGTCACACTGAGCGGAGAGGGCAAGGTCACACTGAGCGGAGAGGGCAAGGTCACACTGAGCGGAGAGGGCAAGGTCACACTGAGCGGAGAGGGCAAGGTCACACTGAGCGGAGAGGGCAAGGTCACACTGAGCGGAGAGGGCAAGGTCACACTGAGCGGAGGCCAGAGTATCAGGTCAGGACCGGAGGTCGCGGCGGCAAGAGTGGCCAGGGCAAAGGACGGTTGATGCTGATGCGACAGTGAAACCCAATCAGGTGGGGGGGGCAGGGAGGAGGTACAGCAGCAGGAGGGAAAGGTGTTGCAAGAGCAGGAGGAGGCAGCGTATGCAGGGGATTAGACATGAGCACAAGGGTGAACGCCTGTTCGGTTCGCCTTGAACTTTCTTTTTTGTTTACCAATATGTTTAGGGCGAACATGTTCGTGTTCGGTTCGCTCGCCGAACAACACGATCACGTTCGTGCGTGTTCAGCATCCCGTTCCGACGAACACAAACGTGTTTGTAAAAAAAGGTCGACGGTACACACTTGTGGGGCTCATTTGTTATGTCAACGTTTGTCTAACTACCCTCCCACAGCCTAGACTACAAGCTCCAGCAGCTAGGGTACCTAGACTATAATGAAATAGTTTGTAGAAACTAAACTCTACTCTTTGATGTTTCATTTCCTTCACTTTCAAACGACCACCAGGTGTAGCCACATTATCCTGGATGGCAAAATCCAACATCCAGGATTCATGTGTCTATAGTGAAGGCTGCTGATATGTCGTGTTCGGGCGAGCACAAGGTAATACTGTTAATTGTATTTCTTTGATTCCCTTCTGTTCTTTATTGTATGTTTTGTCCCATCCCATCAGGGATCTCTATCTATGTGGCGTGAGCGGAAACATTCCAACATTTATTGGGGACATAAGCATGCTGACTTACTTGTGAGTATTGTGACATTGCATTTCCTGATGGCTGGACAGAAATGGTCTCCCCAGCTGTGGAACAGGTCAAGGGGTCACGCACCTAGTGGATATAGGAAGAGGAGAAAATAACTAGTACATTTAAAAGCAATATGGACTTCCCATGCAAACCGTCTTCCATGCATCTCTCACCAATTTTCTGTTACGTATGGACATATCCTAAACTGCTCTTGCTTCATATGTACCCTCCTCCGCTGCCCCTAAATAAGGGATCTTGGCTACTGCAGTTTGACAGGCACGATCCCTGACTCCACTAGTGCGCTGACAAATCTTCGCTTCCTGTGAGTGCTTGGAATTTTTTGTATGCCACAGCCACAGCCAGTCACTGCATGGCGTATGTTCCATTGTAGCATGGATGGGCTCATTTTCCAAATAGAAATATTCATCCTTTCAGGTAACTAGGTTACGTGTTCTTTGAACGTACATCCTAAGCCCTCAGATTTGATGTGCAAGGCAAAAATTAGTTGCTGATATGATAGACATGATCAACGAGCCCAGCCATTGTTCTCTGGCTTGGCTTGCTAATGGAAATCTAAAGTAGACATGAGCGTAACGGACCCGACCCGCACACAACCCGAACAACTAGGGTAGGCGGCAGATTAGGGTACCAGCAGACATGTGAGCTGGAAAAGTTGGGCTAGGAAAAGGTACATCGGTAAGGAGAAGTTAGGGCTTCCTGCCTGGTTGGGAGAAGCTGGGCAATGTGAAAATTATAGTTGGTTTTGTTCGCGCAAAGAAATTGCGACAAATTCGCAAATTGTGACAATATTTTTCTCCCTGCCTGCCCAAATTATGGAGGCAAGTGTAATTCATGATTCTGTGCCGAGCGTAACGCATATCATGTAGTTCTGCTAGCACAATTACACAAACCGCTCGGCTGCCTGAGCTCCCATAGGTTCAGAAATGAGTTTCAAGGCGTCTCCTCTCGACCCGACCCATCACAACCCGGGCTGACCCGGCTCGGGCATGGGCCAGGTCGGGATGACCCGAGCTTGGGTCAGGTCAGGAACCCGGGGAGCCGATCCAACCTGGGTTAAAAGTGGTCAGGTTGGCTGTGACCCGAGGGTGGGTCGGGCTGACCCTGTGACGACTTTCGTTGACCTACCAATCAATTTTACTTACTACCTGCGCAGACCGGCGATTTTATCTGCCAATCCGCGTGGATTTGAATCCGAAACTAAGTTTTTACAAGCACATTCAGAGTTTGTAACGCTACCATTCAAACGCTAGCATCAGGTTGACCTAACTGTGGTCAACCAGAGGAGGGTACAGGTCGGGTCGAGTCGACCCGACCCCGGGGAAGCCGACCCAACCCGAGCTTAAAGGGTTGACCCGAGACCGGGTTCGTTCGACCCGATGACAAATCAGGTCGCCTGACCTGCCAACTTGACTTAGTGGCTGGCGGATCGACAATATCCCCTGCCAATCCGCGCGGGTCGGCGCCTTTGCCTGCCTATCCATGTCGATCAGCTATTTCCTTTGCCAATGCGCACGGATAAGCGATTTCGCCGCTCACTTTTCAGCCACTACACTAGGCTTGAGCATGAAATGTGGTGAAGTGCTCCGTGATCTTCCGCTTGTTCGCCATGTGTTCGACCCAAACACATTCGTGTTTGTATTGTTCTCATGCCTACTCGTTCGTGTTTCGATCCACGCTGATTACCCGACCCTCGACGGGTCGCTGTTACCTGACTATGAACCCTATTTTCGGGAAACAGGACCACCCGACCCGTCAAAAACTCTTCACCATGGTCAGTTCTTTACTAATATTGGCCGAAATCTATTCCAAAGGTTTTACTGTTGTAAAGTCTTGAGAGGAACCTGGTTACAGCACATAGGGACAGACAGACATAAATGGAGAATTGGAAGATAAAAGCTAATCACATGGCATCTACGACTGAATGTACGGATCTCACTGGCTGGGAGGGCAGTTTTAAAATAGAGAAAGGTTAGAGAGAAATATGTCAAACAGTTATTCCCCTTGCTGTTGAGACTCCTATTTCTTGTTGAACTGCAGGAACCTGGGAAAAAACAAGCTCGCTGGCTCCTTATCACCGACATTGGCCAACCTTCAAAATTTGACCTCAATGTGAGTGCGTCACTTTTTGGGAACGGCTGAATGTCGACTTGAGCAACAAGCCGACTTGGTTCTTCGCTAGAACTGGTTCAACTGTATGTCGAACAGCTCGGTCGCGTTGAACTCGAACGGTTAGACGCGACAAAAAGGTTCACGACACACCTCGTGGGGTTTGTTGCGGCCAGTAAAAATCCCCCGCCAGTGTGTCCGTTTCCACTCGTTATAATCATGAACCGGTTAGGGTTGACCGTCATTCTCGCCATCCAACTTCTGATCTTGGGTACATTACATCACTTGCATCACTTTCGACCATGATAGTGCCAGATCCGCGCGGCGAAATGCCAAATCTGGCAAAATGGCAACCGGTGAACTCCCAAATCTGATGGTGAAATGCCAGATGTGACGATGAATTACCTGTCACACCTACACAACAGGTTTCTGAAAAAGAAGGGAAAGAAAAAGATGTCCATATTCTTGCGGCTGTAATGAGATTGTCTGATGAACCCAAGTAAGTTTGAGTTTGGCCGAACCTTGTGAAGTTCAGCCAAACTAAGAAGTTCGACTGTGTGCAGGCGAACCTCGAACCTTAACCAGTAGGGATGGGCAAAGAAACGAACCTTTTTAGCTTCAAGTGTTCGTGCCAAACGTGTTCGAGGTTCGCCCGAACGCGTTCGTGTTCCGGCCGCTGCTGCAATTTGCCCCGCGTCGAACACGAACGTGTTCGAGGTTCGCCCGAACACGCCTTCACATGCGAACACCAAACATCTGTTCGGCGAACCGAACAGTGTTTGGTTCGGCGAACGCCTGTGTTTGCAGGGGCGAACACGAACATGTTCGTGTTCGCCCCTTGCTCATCCCTATTAACCAGGCATGCTGAAACCCTAAGTTGCAAAAAACGCTAGAGACCCTTTGCGTTTAGCGGATATACGCTGGCGTTTACACACTAAACGCTAAACACCAGCAAATACGCTAAACGCTGGCAAATATTTTTTTTTGGGGCAGCCCGACCAAAAAAATTGTGGAATAACACCCTAGATTCCCCCCCTATAATAGCCCTGGCGGTAGGAGAGTATTATGTAGTAATGTGTGTAGGAGTTGCAATCTTTTTATGGGGAAAAAATATTACCTCTGAAACATAGCACCCTAGATTCCCCCCTGTAATAGCCCTGGCGGTTCTTTTTGCCCTGCCCGGGGAAGTTTTTTCCCTGCCCGAAAAAGCGTATGTTCAAATCGCCCCCTAAGCGGATAGCTTATATACGCTAGCGTATATACGATAAGCGTATATACGCTATAAGCGTATTTTGCAACTTAGCTGAAACCGTAGGAGCCATGGATGACGCGGCGAAAAAATTGCATTACGTGGAAGAGAGTACAGTGAAATAGAGCTAGTTGGGATGAAACAAAGGACGTGTTCAGTTTAGGAGTGAAACTCTAGAATTAACTTAAACTGAACCGGAAATGAAACTGAGTTGTAAAGTGGCAGAAAAATGATATTAGGCTAGCAAAAAGTACAGAGTGATAACTAGCCTACTTCAACACATCCCCAAGCTAGGTGAAGCTCTAAAGAGGAGCACCTAGCGGAATGGAACACCCTCCGAAAGGGAGAGGCGAGAAGCCCGCTCGCAAGTATCAAGGTTCAAAATTACGGTCGTATTTTTGAAAATTACCGTAAAATACGGAATGTATTTTACGGTCGTATTTTACGGTAAAATACGGTAAATCGTGTTGTTTTAGGGTTGGTTAAAAAATACGGTCATAATTTACGGTCGAAATTTTAAAACAGCGAATTGTCAAAAGAAATTGCAGGGGGAACCCCTTGAGCGAAGCCTCTCTTTTAAAGTGGGGAAAGGGGGGATTAATTAGGACCGTATTAGTAGGAAATCGCGATGTTCCAGTCGCTATTGCGATGGGGAAATGTGTCGCTGCAGAATAGGTACGAGTGAGATCTAGATCTCACCCAGTCTCAGGGTACAAATGTTTGAAAGGTTGTGTTGGGTTAGGTAGAGGGAGTGGGATTTAGAGCGGTTGGGGGGAGTGCATGAGCTGGAAAAATTGGGATGCAAATGTTCCGTGTTTGAGTTTGCTGACATTTCGTCATGTAGAAACGTGAAGTGACGAGTTCGCCTACGTGATTATGAACCCCCGCTGCCACGTCGCGCAACAGTCAAGAATACAACAAGTTTAAATACTCGCGAGTATGCTCTCCCTCGACAAAACGTTTTTAATCGCTTTTCAAGTAATATTCTAGCCGCACAAGGCGGGACGCACGCCTATTGTCTTCAGGAGCGTAGGGGAGCGGTTTTTTAGGCATAGATCCGTTGTAGACCATTTTAGGCCCGATAGTTAGCAATCACTACTTCTCACATCCCTAGAGGTGGTTGGTAGCAAGTCTGTTTTTTTTTTTTGTAGCAGAAAAAAAATCTCTAACAAAAATACGGTCGAAAATTTGAAATCTGACCGTAAAATACGATCGTAAAATACGGACCTTATTTTTCATCCTTGGCAAGTATGCACGGTTCGGCTCGCGAAGAAGGTGCTTGCTGCGACCATGAAAGAGAAGATTCTCAGTGAGATGAATCATGCTCGCACTGCCACAAGCAAGCGACACAGAGAGCTGAGGGTGACCCAACTCTCTAAGGAGGTAAGAGAGCCAACGAGCCTGCTGAGCAGTCAACGTGCAAGCATACAACTTAGCCAGCAATCTGCACGGTGCAACGAGCATGGCTATGGCTTAGAGTGTGTTTACAGAATTTGCACTTCACAAGATGGGATGGGATGAAATCGGGTTCGTACGTGACTGCCGCATTTGATGCCTTCGCCACGGATTGCCTATTCTTAGTGCCGGCGCCAGCATTGCTAGATGGTTCTGCCGTAGAAAATATGTACTAGAAGTGCTCTTAAGCTAAACTAGTGCTAGTCGAGAAAACCCTAGGAAATGAATACGGTAGAAGTCGACTAGATCTATGGCCAACAAATGGGCCAGATGTTGTCGACCTGGATTGGGAATTGGTGGACTGGTTGGAAGATATAGAATCAGTGTGGTGAAATGCAGTTTTCGTTGTACTTTAGTTGGCCTGTATTGTGCTTGCATCAATTTCGTCAGATTTCTACACGAGGGGGTTTGTAAGTTTTAGTCGCGTGGCCAAATCGCGAATTCGCGTTTTTGTCAAGATCTATTTTTTTCTCCACGGGCTGCCCAGTACGTTTCTGGTCGAGCGTACAGCATGTACGCCAGCGTATAGCGTTTAGCGTATATACATCCCGTATATACAATATACGCTCCATAGGCTGAGCGTATATGCCCACTTAGTGTGGTTGGTAATGACTTCGTGCAGAGAACACTGGTGGCTCGGTACAATACAAACATATCCCCTTTGCCACGTACGGTCAAAGGCAGCAAGCAACTGTCCATAGGGGACACAGTAGTATGAAATCAATGGAAAAGCATAAGGTCTTAACCATTGTATGCATTCTTCTCTCGATTGCTAATATATATGCTTTCCAGTAATCTTGCCAAATGCATTCCCTCGTTATCTCATTAGGTACCTCCGTGATAATAGCTTTGTGGGCAGCATTCCTGCTTCGTTTGGTAGTCTCACAAATCTTCGTGTCTTGTAAGTGCAGTTCTTCATTGGCTTCACAGGTCAGCCACAGCAAGCCAGACCCCTTTTGCTATTCCGCGGCACGTGATGTGGTGGAGTTGTGCATTGTGCATTAGCTCTGAGGTTTTTCGTCTACGCATATGCTTAAAGGCATTTAATGAGCCGACAAGGAGATATTGGCATTGAAACCCTAAGCTTTCTTTACTTTGTGCTGTCTGTAACAACGCATTCTTTTGAGATCACGTGACTTGGCAACCAGTACTTCCTTCTAGGCATGAGCAAGGGTTGGGTGCATTGTTTTACTACCAGTCTGCTGCAACCAATTTTGCATCGCTTCGTACCAACCGGTGATTCGAGTGATATTGGACAGCATTAGCTGAGTATTTCTGGGCCGCAATAGTTGAGTGATTCTGCACTCTCTCTGCACGTGCAGGGATCTGAATGGAACCACAGTCTCATGCCCTCCCGACTTCACTGAATGCGTGGTTGAGCAAACTCTTCAAAGCGCCTTTTGCCGCACTTGCCTCTCCTTCTGCACTACCTGTGTCAAGGCAGCAGCATGTGAGACACATTGAAAGAATCTCCCTTCTACCATGCTTCTCGCATGTGTCCTGATTATTCCATTTCACCATACACTGGGCATCATCACTACCCCTAATCTCACACATGAGGGTACAAGTCAACAGGAAGCATCACCATTACTCTTGCTGCTTCACAAGCCATATTAGCGAGTGCACCAGCCCGATCAAGCTGTGCTCCCAGCGCACCGCGTTCTTTCCATTCGGCTCCATCCTTCTCTCATGTCCATCCCCTCCCTCCCCTCCTCCAGCGCCCCTCTCCCTATCTCCAGGGAGCACCACAGCTTCTCCATCTGCCCCCACTGCCACTCCAGCACCACCCCCTTCGCCTGCACCATCCGCCAACCTGTCTCGTGGCCTGTCAGCAACAGCCATCGCTGGCATTGCTGTGGCTGCGGTTTTCGTGCTGCTGCTGCTGGTTAGTGTGCTGATATGGTGGAGGGCCTCCAAGAAAGAAACAACAGAAGGAGCAACTACAGCAGTCAGAGGGAGCAAGGATGTGCTCCTACGTGCTGTTGATGGTAACAATCCACTTCTTCTCTACGTCTCCTTCCTCCACTGTTTCTCCTCCTCGTTCAAAAGCCTGTATGTCGAAGAAAGTGCACTAGGTAGAAAGCACAGGATGTGGACAAGATCGTGAGAATGAAAATTGTAATCTTCATTCTAGTACGCTTTTCAAGTACAGAGAGCTAGGTAACTGTTCGAGAAAACACACGGAGGACGGGGTGGGGATGGAGATGGAGGAGGGAGAGTTACGTGATTGAGGGGAGAGGGTGTTGGTCCAAGTCACAGAGAAGACATGAAGCACATGTAGCAAAGATTCGTGAGGTCAGCAGTAGGTTGTGGGCTGGACAGTGGGCGGGGGAAAGAGTTGGTTGTGGTGACAGAAAGCCGGTGCTATAATATGAAGGGGGAAGGGAGTTCTAGCTCAAGCCGTTTTACTAGTAGAAGACTCTTACCAGCCCCCTATTGCCCACGCCATGGGTATCAGTGTCACGTCTTTTTGCCTGCCACCTCCCTTTACCGCCTGAGACGTTCCTTGAACTTCAAACATCTCTCTAGTCAAGTCAGCTGTAGATTATTCGGTGGACTGCCACTGTAATCACCAGCTCCTCCATGCTAAAACGTGGGTTCATTTTATTTTTTTCCCAAGGACTGGCGGGCAGCGTGGCGGCGTCGCACTGCACGGAGTACTCTTTGGAGGAAGTGCTCACAGCCACCAGCAACTGGGCGAGTGACAACCAGCTGAGGTCGGGCTCCTTTGGTGACGTGTACAAGGGCGTGTCTCCGCGCGATGGCACCACACTGTGGGCCGTCAAGCGAGCCAAGCTGCTCGACGCTGACTTCCAGAGAGAGGTGAGCTTAGTTGGAATTAGGGTTGATCATCAAAACACAAACACTAACGTGTTCGGTCTGGCCAGCCAAAGGAATTCCTTGGCAGGAAAAAGGAACTCGGAGGGGGAGGAGTGGGGGAGAAAGAAAGATCATCGGTGCTGGTCGTGCCAGACCTGATCCTGGTTGAGAATGCTGCTAAGGTAAGTTGTCGACCTAAATAGTGTGGGACTTTCTAGATCTAGGTGGTTGGGTTTCCTTGTTTTAGTGCGGTTCAACGTGGTGCGGAAATTGTTGTTGTGACTCTATTTTGTGAAAGGTGTTGAATTTCGAGTTGCAATTTGCAGTCACGATTTCGTCACGAAATCCCGAATCTTTTTGTTATATTTGGGGAAAAAAATCAACGATTTGCCCAAAAAAATCTTGACCGAGCGTCAAGCATCAAAACTGTTGGAAATGGACACTGGATTGGCCCGAAGTGGTCTCCCCAAAGGCTAAAGTGTCATTTTGCGGGGGTATGGGTGCGCTCACCCGATACGCAAACATGTCCTTTCATCCCAGTTGGTTAGCAAATTGGGATCTATCCCTACAAGGTGCGGTGAACGTGGGGGAATGGGGTTCGATTTTTGCTGTTGGCAGACTTCCTGTGCCCTAATGGTGGGCCCTCTGAGTGAGAGGAGTGTTGGAAGCGAACACTTGAATGGCTCGAAGTGGTTTCTCCCAAGGGCTACATGAGTCGTTCTGGGGGGATGGGTGCGTTGACCCACCAAGAAAACATATCATTTTATTCCACTTGGTCAAGGAACAGGGAGCTACCCCTGCAAAACGTCCGCATCAAAACGCTTGACATAACCCCTCCAGAGCACCCATGCATCAATTTCCTGCATGTGAGTAACCTTTTGTGTCGCGTGCTTTGACCGTGGTGCTTGTGCTGCATGTGTAACTTGTTGCGTGTGTACGTTATTGCGTGTGACACATCCCCTGCATCATACACACATCATCAACCCATGCAGACAGTGGTGGAGATTTTGTTCTTTCCACCCATTTTGTAACACTACCTTCCTTCGCAGGTCCGACAAATGGCCGACAAGAACCATCCCCACATCGTGCGGCTGCTCGGGTTTGCTGTTGGAGGGGATATGAGGACGCGACCAGAGCAAATCCTGATCTATGAGTTTCTTCCAAATGGTGACCTTGAAAAGTGGATCAATACAGGTACTTAATGCTTCGATAGCAATCTGCTTCTATTCATGCCTCATATGACGGACGAAAGCCAGCTTAAGCTAACATTGTCCCACACATTTTGCAGAAGCGCCCACTCGCCTCACCTTGAAGCAGCAGCTGGACATTCTCATTGGTGCTGCACGTGGCTTGGCATACCTCCACAGCTTTGGCCTTGTGCATCGCGACATCAAGCCCGCCAACATCCTCCTCGGGGCCAATATGCAGGCGAGTTTGTCCTGCATCCTCTTCGTGCATTCACGAAGTCTTTTTCCATAACAGAGTTGAATGGCAGAACATTAGCAAGTATGTGCTGGTTTTGTTTCGAATGTGTTGTAAGAACCACTTCATAGCTTCAGTGGAATTTTGAGAGTGTAGTATGGGTCATATGTGTGGACGAGAGTTGAGTAGTTGAGGTGATGGAGAATTTATTAACTATGTTTTACTACAATAGTATATCCTTTCCAAGTTGCTTTCCGCTAAGGCTTACGCTTGTCATGACGGTTACACCATCCTTTATGATCAGGCCAAGATCGCAGACTTCGGTCTAGTGAGGGCGGAGGAGGGCAGCACAGTGGGCACGACTCGAGTGATGGGAACACCGGGCTATGTGGATCCTATCTACTTTCACACGTCAAAGGCGACCAGCGCCACCGACGTCTATGGGTGAGCCATTAATGGTGTCTACTTGCAGTGATGATGTCTGCTTGCAGTGATGATGTCTGCTTGCAGTGATGATGTCTACTTGCAGTGATGATGTCTACTTGTAGTGATGATGTCTACTTGCAGTGATGATGTCTACTTGTAGTGATGATGTCTACTTGCAGTGATGATGTCTACTTGTAGTGATGATGTCTGCTTGCAGTGATGATGTCTGCTTGCAGTGATGATGTCTGCTTGCAGTGATGATATCTTCCTGCGCTGTTGATGTCTGCTTGCAGCATAATGCTAGGGTTCTCAACATTAGGTTTCCTGAAGTAGATTTAAACTTCAACCCATTTTTGCTACTTTTTATTCAATCGCTTGCCCATTAACTTGCAGCTTTGGTGTGCTCATGCTTGTGGTCCTCACGAAACGGAGCCGCCCGCTCCATACGGGTGATGGAGAGTGCGACCACATCCTTTCATGGGTGAGCGACATATTTCCCCACATGGCATCACTTGTGTATGTGGCTATTCTTCTGGCATGGAAGTGCTTCTTGCACTGTGTCTATACACTCTGTCAATCATGACGTGTGACGTTTTTACCCTGTCAGTCTTAACGCAAACCTTATATACCATATGAGGGTTGTGCCCTTTTCACTGAATCAATCTTGACATATGCTTTGTTTACCGTATTGACGTGTCAATCTGGACGTGTCGTATTTGCTGTGCCAATCTTGCGACTGCACTTTGATCGGTTGCCTTCCCTCAAGCGAAGCAGAGCCAGCAGTCAACCTTTCCCTTTTCATGATGTCAAATCATGCTTCTTCTCTGTTCACTTCCCCAACTTTCCCAACCAATCAGGTGGAGGCGTGCATTTCCTCCGACACCCTGGCCCTCAAGGACCTGAGCATGGACGCCCCGGATGATGTTGTGCTGCGCCTAGCGAAGCTGGCTCTCAGCTGCACTGTCGAGCGCAGTGCAGATCGGCCAACCATGGCAGGCATTGCCAACGAGCTGCTTGCTATCAGGAATGAGGTGATGGGAATAGAGGAGCTGGGTGCAGCACTTAAGGTGGACATGCAAGCCCAAAAGATGGAATCTGCAATTTCTAGTGAGAAAGGCATGGACGCTAGGCCTCCTGCTTGGAAGTTCTTATCAAAAGCGGCCAGCCACTGGAGTAAGGTTTTAAGCGGTAGAAACTACTGACTACATATCTGGATATTGTTTATGTCCAGTTCGCTAACCAACTGGGCTAAAAGGGCATGTTTACTTGGTGGGTCAGCGCACCCATACCCTCCCAGGACGACACCTGTAGCCCTTGGGAGACAACTTCGGGCCATTCCAGTGTCCATTTCCAACAGTTTATACTTGACAAATGTGAGCAACATCCTGGTGTTGCTCAAGGTTGGATACACCAATAACAATAACAAAATTTTGTTGCATGTAAGTATGGAAATACAAAAGGGGTATGTTTTTCAATGTGTGGTAGTAACGAAGGAGTTCTCTGGGATTCAAAAACCAAATTCTTGCAACATGAGAGTGATTCATTGAGTTTGCCAGATTGGTTGTGGGCCACACTGTTATTTTAGTGTTTGTAGTGAAAAAACCGCTGATTATCTGTTGAGATGTGAACTTTTATGATGTCATTCCTAAACGCTGCAGGGGCAACTCTACCGTGTAGGAAGTCAAGGAGTCAGAAGAGTCGAAGCGACTCCAGCAACAGTTAGATCAAGATCGATGCACGCATAAACATTTGAAGTGAAAAGAGCGGGAACATGTTTGAAACTCCGCGCCGCACCGTTTGAATTCGATGTAATAAGGGAATGTACCCCTTAGAGTACATGGCTAGTCTAGATCGTTTTGCATTCTTTTGTATTTCCTATATAAACACGATGTATGCATGATTTTATCAGCTCAGTCATTTACATACACTCTGACCAGATGTCAACACTTTCGGTGCAACTCTACCTGCGAACAACCATGAGCCGATTCCTGACTAAGTCCTATTAGGATTGTAACATGGTATGAGTGCAACTCAGGGATTATTCGCATCCCTACTTCCGTAAAATTCGTCGAACCAAAAGTTGGCGAGCGGCACAAGCTCCCAAGTCAAGATGGCCGGAGGATCCGGAGGCCAAGCGGCTAAAGGCCAGGCCAATCTGGCTGCGACAAGCGAGGCGACAACTACGATCAGCACCCGAGCAACTGTTTCAACGATTATCAACAATGGAGAAAAATCTTGAAGCATTGCGGAATGGTGACGTGGGAAGCTCCTCGCCACCCGCTCAACCTGCTCGACCGGCCACGAATGGTCGTGGAACCACCCCGCATGCCTTCTCCATCGACATAATCAATTAAACACCAGCAGCCCCCCGTCAAGGTGATGAGGCAATCAACTCTGCTGAAGTACATTTTCTCACCTTTACAACAATCAAGACAAGTACCCCAATTCACTGCAAGGATTTCCACACATGGAATTTTATCTAGAGCTCCTTCTACAGACGGCGCAAATCTACCATTGCTTTGACAGCTCCTATTTTAAATAGGTGAACGACATCGAAGACGCTCTGGCTCAGTACTACAGCAAGTCCCTGATTGCGTATAGCGTGCTGCTTGAAAGCACCTCATCGAGGTATATCAGCCGAAGGTTTTAGTCACCTGCAGCAGGCTCCTTCAGCAATTCATGGAGACCAAGATGGGGCGCGGGGAGAAATCAAATTCATATATTAATTGCTGTCGGAACATCCATGATCAAGTCAAAAAGCACAGGAGCGCGATCTCGGAGGAAATCTTCGTCAACATTGTACTCATCGTGCAAGGCACTACTCTGACAAAGAGGGACAATCTCAGAAGCTGCCCTATGCGTTGCTCTCCTCACTGAATAACAAGGCATATACTCAAACAAGACAAGCTCTGCGCCGCGAAGAGAGCATCTTGCATTCTACTCTGACAATCGTGAAGAGCGACAAGAACCGTGGCGCCACTACTGCAAAATTTGCAGATTCTGGTCCAACAATCGCCACTCGAACTCCACACACTATAACATTTGGGTCGACCGACAAGATGCAGTTTCAACCCCAGGCTCCCTGTCTACCTGCACAATAACAACACAGCAACAGACACACGCACCTCAGACGGGAAGAACAAGGAACGTAATTGCGAACATGGCAATGCGCCGTCACCTACGAGCTACTATGCCTGACGGAGACGAGGAGCCCACTGGCGAGCTAACTGAAGCTGAAGTGGATCGCAATAAACCCTTCACCGACAGTCACTACAACTACAAAGACAAGGACCTACAAGATTGGAGATAACCAAATCCAGCTACGAGAGATTCCGCCTCACCGTCATGATCAGCGATAAGTCCCTCCAGGATGGAACAAACCAGAAGAGTTCTCACGGTCGATACGGCGACTATCGTCATGCCGTGATTTGCACTGCTTCTATGTGGCAACAACGACGCCCACAACAACGGGTAAGCTGCTGCGGCTAACATATGGTGGGATCACAGTGCTACATCTCCAACATGACCACCACCCCTACTGCCACCTACGTCACCGTCGCCAACAACAATTAGTTGCCAGCGAATGCACAAGGCATGGTCGTGCTACAAGTACGAGACAACAACACGCACATCACCTTCAATTATGTGCTCTACGTGCCAACCTTGCGCTTCAATCTACTGCCTATGAGGCAACTTTCCGACAGTGGAGTCCCATTCACCACCGACACTCTCACATGTGACCTCGAGCTCCACTTCGCTCCTCCCGACATACCTAACAAAGACCAGAAATACCTCGGGCGAGGACTCTCCATCAACGGAATCTACGTGCTTGACTTCGACCTTCCCGGAGCCACGTCTGACGAGCTCGTGGACCTCATCCCACTGGAATTTGGTCACGGTCCAAGAACTCATGGAAGCACCCTGACGGGCGGCCGTGGATCAGACAAAGCCCTTACCCTAATGAGATAAATCTACACTCACGTGGACCAGACGGGCGGTGCACCAGCTGCTTCACACCCACAGTAAGCGCCTTGAGACAGTTGAGAGGGAACTAGCGGCCATTGAAGAAGCAGAGTGCGCTGTACCTCCAACAGAACGCTTGACAAGACAGAACTGGCGACTGTCTCCTATCGTATCTTCGGCAGCAAGCAAGAAGAACTTGGCGTCCCGGAAGTAGAACGCCCCGGCAACGCATTAGAAACGCTTTAATGGATTCCAAAACGAGAAGAAACGGAGCGCATGACGAGAAGAATCAGCCACTCCCTTACAACCGCGAGGTCCACCGCCAAGAGAACAAGGAGTGGAAGGGTCCTGACACACCAGAGGAACTTAGCGTCAAGGAAGAAGATGAAAAGGCAAAGCAAGAGGAGAGAGAGCAGATTATCGGAGACAGAATCGCGGCAGGATGGGACAAAGAAGTGGCAAGATCCGCCTCCACTGGTGGAGGATGGGGATGGGGCAACACAGAAAACACGAAAAATACAGGCGGAACATAGGCGTCTGCTACTGGTGCCTTAGGCACCGTAGGTGGCTGGGGAAACGGCGGAGAAGGCTGGGATACCACTTGACCTTAAGGAGTTGCTGAAGGGGATCTCCCCCGAGAAGAACTAGAGGAGGCTGAGAGAAAAATGTCTAGCACTCTACATGGTCTGGGCTCGATCGCGGGAATGAGCCCGCAACTCCGCTGTGCGACGACTACGGACCCCTCTCACGCCCAGACCCATTTGCTCGCCTCATCAAAGGCACCACCACTCCACTTAACACCATCCCCGATCGCAACTTCCTCTCGCTCTATCTGTCAACAGCACCTGCAGAAGAAGAAGCAGAAACAAAACCTGAAAGAGAGGAGGAAGCAAGAGAAGAAGAAGAACCAGTGCTCTGCTTTCCCCACGAGACAGAAGCAGAGGCAGCTACACATCACGCAAGATACCTACGCACCCCTGGAGTCCGCGCAGAAGATGACATTTGGCACTAGCGGCTCAACCATCCCTCACGCCAGACCTTCAACAACTGCCTCACTGCCAAAGTCTTCCTGCGAGGCGCACTGTTGCGCCCCGACGGCACTGAACCACGGAGGACCTCACAGCCACAGATCTGCCCCACAGCTGCCCTTGAGCACCACGCCTCCCCTCGCTGGAGCCAAGCACCAACCGCTACAAGAGGTTGCAAAAGGTCTACAGCGACTTCACTGTCATTGGGTACAGCGGAGTCAACGGTGAGAATTACACTCTTACCTTCGTAGATGCCAACTCGTGCTACGTCTCCATCGAAAACGACGACGTCCTCTAAAAGGCACTTGATGTTTTTTGGGTCTGGCTGGCTCACGCGCAGCGGCAATCGGGAAAGAAGCTGAAAATCTGGCAGACAGACGGGGCAAAGGAATTCCGCAGCAACGAACTGCAGGGCTTTCTCAGAAAGAAGGGGATTCTGCACCACATCTTACTCCCCTATGCTCACCTGCAGCAAGATGTTGCTGAGCATTCAACCGCACTCTTATGACGAAAGTTCGTGCGCTCCAGAAGCAGTCCGGTCTTCCCCTCAAGTTTTGGCCCTACACCATGAACCACGTCGTGTGGCTTCACTGTTAACGGGAATGGAGTGTTGGCCCCGCCCTCGCTTGGGCAACGCCGACGACTTGGTCGGATGTACGGGTGAAGCAGCCGACCGTTCACAGTGAAGGAGCTGCTCGACGGGCTTCGTCGAGCTGCAGGATGTCACTGTGGAGCTTCCGTCGACCAGGGGTGCTCGACGGGCGCAACTGACTGGCCTGGGCGATGGGTGGGCCGTCCGGGAGGTCGACGGAGCAGTCCGTCGACCTACAGCTCGACGGGGAGGTCTCAGGAGCATCCCGTCGAACTACAGCTCGACGGGGAGGTCTCGGGAGCATCCTGTCGAATTGCAGCTCGACCGGGAGGACTGGGGGGCATCCCGTCGACCTGCAGCTCGACCGGGAGGTCCGCGAAGCATCCCGTCGACCTGCAGCTCAACCAGGAGGTCGACGGAGCAGTTCTGGTCGACGGAAGGGGTCCGTCGACCAGGGGGTAGCTCGACGGGAGCTGTGGTCGACCAGAGGGGCCGGGTGGTCGACCGGAGGCACCTGGTGGTCGACGGGGAGCACCTGGTGGTGTCCAGGTCGACCGGGTAACCTGCTCGACGAGTTCTGCGGAGGCACGCGAACGTCGTCGAGATCGCGATGACGAAGGCGACTTCGGAATGGTATCCCGAAGTCGATGTGGCTCGTCAGGCGCAGACAACAGCCGACGGATGCCCAACGAGGCAAGTCGGGCCAATCGTCTGCGCGCACCTGTGAGCATGCGCATTGCTGTCTTCTACGGGGCAACGCTGGACAGCCGCTCTTCTGCAGCGTTGGCACGCCGTCGACCTGCTGTGTTGGCAGGTCGCTCTTCTGCAGTGCTGGCGCGGCTCCTCTACGCAACGCTGGCACGCGGTCGACCATGCAGTGCTGGCGGTCGACCAGGCTAGCTGCAGAGTTGCTAGGTGCCTGATGTAGTCCATTCTGTCATTGCTTGTTCAATCATTCTGTAATTCCAACTTTGCCTAGTGAAACTCTTGCCAATTTCTCCCGTGAATGTGCAAGTGCTAAGGAACCAAGCAAAGCTACAATCACTCCTAGTAGTTCGTGCCAACCCCTGTAGTCTAGCTCACTACCGTTGTAGAGTGAATCTCCGCATTCACAACCTCCTGTCCACCACAGCCAACAGCGGATTTCTTTCACCTCACATGAAGTGGACTCGGACAAGGGGGGACACCTCCATGCTAAGGGCTTGGGGCTGCATGGTGCAATAGAGGCCGACATCCACGACCATCGGCAAATTCACCGACCGCGCACGCCGGGGAGTTTATCTGGAGTCAGCTATAAGTACAAGGGCTGGCTGGTCTTGGACATTGACACCAACAAATTGTACTCGCGCAATACATTCTCTTCTACGAACGTCTCACCTTGACCACTGGCTCACGGATCAGCAGACAGGTGCAATACAAGCTTCCGCTACAAGATGAGGCAGCTGTAGCGGCCCTCGACCACGACCCTGCCGATGAACGTCCTTCCGTACCTCCTCGTCCGCACGATGACAATGACGATGACGATGGCGACGATCATCCGGCGCCAGGACCCTCTCAGCATCAGACCCCTCCGAGGGGCTCTCCGCCCACACACGAAAGCGACGATGACGACGTGGTTGAAGTAACCACTCAGTGAAACCAGGGAGCAGAGTATGTCACGGACCTTCAACTTCTCGGCTTACACACCGCCATCACTACCGCCGCGCGCATCGTCGAGCCCAAGAACCCATGGCGAGCTCTTATAGGCCCATACGTCAAGGAGTGGTGTGCAGCCATGGACGTGGAGCTAAAAGCGTTGGAGTCACACGACACATGGGTCCTAGTCGAGCATGCAGCAGTGAAGGGGAGGAGGGTGCAATCTAGAATGTGGATATTCGCCTTAAGACCGCCGCTAACGGCACTATCGAGCGCTTCAAGGCAATGCGGGAGGCTACGACCAGCGCCACGGCATCGACTTTGGCCAGACCTTCGCCCCCATGAACCGCCATAATTATGTGCAAATTCTACTCGCCATACCGCTAAGCACCTACCATTACGGCAGATCGACATGAAGAACGCATTCTTGTACGTGTTGGTCCATGCGACCATTTTCGTGGAGCAGCCGCACACCTACGGGGAAGGAGACCCAAGGGTCTGTCAGCTGAAAAAAACCCCTTTACGGGATCAAA